>JAWWEQ010049908.1:0-12568 GCA_035583055.1 Torymus tubicola
TTATTGCAAAATGGAAAGCATACGTGGTTCTTAGAATTTCGCGCTCTATCTGGTTACGTAGAGTTCCTGGAACATTTACAGAACAGGGTGTATAAGAAACGGGATGTGTCGTAAAACTGAGAGCGAAAATCGGAATAACAAGACAAAAAATTTCGGAAAGAAAAAGCAACATAAAAAAATTCAGCTCTCACTATCTCCTCAACGAAGTAAACTTTTTACATGAAACCTTTCGATTTCAGTAGAGTAATGAAAGACGTTTCGATTAAAACTAAATATGTCATAATTTTAAACTACGAAAATACATCTATAAATGCAATGAAAATCTCGCACATCGATTTCAAAGAATGAATAGTACGGGTCGCTTCTTTAGGCTTCGTCGAGCGCTCCCGCGCTCCTTGGTGCCTGAAGTAACAAACCAACAAGGAAAGGCTAAGGATTCCAGAACACCAATTTCCTTGCAACTTTCAGAGATTGTAGATAGCACCCCACAATGAAAGTCTGTACGAGTAGCATAGGCACAGGCACTCCACGGCCGCCGTTTTCACCGGGGCCAGTGCGGCTCTGTCCTTAACTTACCACCAGTGTTCTGTAGATAAAAATCAAGATGGGATACGGGCAGGCAGGCCATCCGAAATTAAAAACCTTACGAATTAAAACAAACACAATACTTTATTTTGCGCTGGTAAGACGTATAATTCCTCGAGGATACAAAGTTAAGAGATAAAAGCATATTTACAAGTTTCGCGGCCGCGATCTTAATAATTACTTAATACTAAATGAGATTCGGCGAAAGCCAGAGCTGTGGCTTAACGATGGAGCCGGAAGATCTAGCGCAACTGATGATCGACAATTCAATTTCCTTTCCTGCTCGCTCATCGCAAATATTGTTCGCGGTGTCAACACCTGTTTTCGGGGGTGCGTGCTCCTAAAATATCCTTCAATGTATTTCATCGTTTTTAATAAAATTATATTTATTCCCAATCCACATCTGTAAATATTACCTGCACTTTATAGTTATAATCTACACGGATAGAATTTTTCCGTAAAAACTACCGCGAAATTCACGGGAAAAATTACCGGTGTAAATGGTAACTGAGGAACACTGAACATTCTGGAACTACGTACGGTGCACACAGGAAAATTTCCTGTGATGTCACGGTAAATATTTCAGGTTTCAAAATATTCGTACTAACCTATTTACTTTCATATTCATGCTTTATTTCGTGGCTTCTGAATATTATTCAAAATTGTGTGTTTTAAAACATTTTTTTACCTTTTATTTGACGAACAAAGATAAAATAACGAATTTGCTAGCAGCGCCACCGACGGGCGCTCCCGATATTCCTTTTACATCAGGGTAAAATTTGTACTATAAAGCATTAAAAATTACCGTGACAGCCCGGTAAAAAATTTTATGAGTCCCTATAATTTTGATATTACTTTCGCTGGAAAATTTACTAGAGGCAAAATTTACCGACTGCTCCAGAAAAAATTAACGTACCGATAGTAAATTTTTCTAACGCTACAGCAATAATTATAGGAAATACGCGTAATAATTACCAGAAAAGACGGGTGATCTTCGATTACCGCGAATTTCACGGTAATTTTTATGGGAAAATTCTATCCGTGTAATAATACTACCAGCCATATGGCAGCGAGTATAGCAGCGCTAGCGGTATAGCAGTCACGACTATCAAGACTACTTCAACAGCTGTTTCTATAGGTAAAGATAACTCACTTCACTGGTGCACGTTACCAGATTGACTCACAATAATTACACTTATGAGTAATTTTCTACTGAATGTTTTATATGTTGTGAGTAATGCAGTGAGTAGTGCAGTGTGTAAATCAAAATACTCAACAGTATAAGTACAACCTTTTACGATTTTTAAAAAATTTAAAAGTGTGTCTGTGAAAAGGTAATTATTTTTATGGCTTTATTAATAAATAGCTGATACAAAATTTTTAATACCTTAATAGGTGAATACAATTATTGACATATTTACAAAGTACATATGGCATTTTTCAGGGTGGTATGCATCATAAAAATAAGAAAAACATAAGAATTCTCTACACCATGAACACTGAAAAAATGTGATGTTTCCACAAGAGCAGTTTTGTGTTCTCTTATTAGGAAAGCTAGCTTCAGAGACGTTTACAAATACATCTCTATCTTGAATTAACGTAGAGGCATACCAAGAGTATTCAATCATTTTTCTAAAGCGCAGGACTGCAAACTGGTGATGAATCAATGAATGAATTGTTATCACATCTTCTCTTGTGTTCAGTTGACGACCTGCCTGGATGACAAAAGTACAGTTTTTAATTTTCTTAATAAAAAGCTTTCTTTGACGGTATAAATATACATCAGTTTGCAGGAATGATTTTCAGCATACATGACAGCTCTTCTTATTCATATTTCAAGTTTTCAAAAAATTGGGATTTGTATGTCCAGTTCATGAATCAATTATAGGTACAAAATTATTGGTCTTCACATATGACTCCAATACATTACTATTATATACCAATACTAACTCTGAGGTAAGTTTGCCTGATTTGAAACACGTTGCAAATACATTTTTATATTTTTTTGACAATTCATCAATTTTTTCTTGTATCCGAGGTCCATATGATCCAGATGTTTCTTGCAAACATATCAATACTTTTGACAGCAATTTACGTGATGTAGTTACTGCGTACTGGACAGTATAAGTGTGTGTATGACTTTAATTCAAGTCACCAAGATAAACATCTACAGTTTTTTCTCCTCTGTACTCTAAGGTAGAATATATATTAGCTCTGTATTAACAGCCCGTCTGATCAGTATTAATAACAAAATCTAGATTATGATCAGCTGCGATATCTCTAATCTTTGCTTGGAGCACTGCAGTTGAAATTTCGATTTCTTCAACTGATCTCCTTTCAGTCTGCTTAATATATTTAGTCACTCTTCCTTTAGTTATTCTAAAATTTTTTTGAAGCTTGTAATCCAAGCAGGTGAAGCAATAAATTTAAAATTTTCAGACTGAAATTACATTGACCCTTTCACAGCCGATGTTCTTATATCATCAGTGGAAACATGCCCTTTTTTCACGGTCTTCTTTAAATCTATCGTAGGTTCTCTTTTTGATTGTCTGACTTTTGTCATAAATAGTGCCACCACTTGTAATTTATTTTCTCTATCTTGTTAATTCATTTAATCTAGGAACAAATCTTCCTCCATGAATTTTCATAGTCGAATATTTCCAGTTAGGAGGCTCCGCTTTAAGGTTTACAATTTTAATGTTTTTTCCAATGGCACTTTTTCAAATTTAGATCTTTTTTCTTCTGGCTCATAATTACTAGAGCTTTGCTGATCTGACACACTTTCTATTTTTTGTTAAAATAAATTATATTGATAATTTTTACTGATTTAAAATATCTACCATGTGTTTCTTCTAATTCTTGGCTCGAATCTTTTGGGCACGCCTCATTCAAGTCAATCTCATTTCTTTAAATGAGTCCTTCACTTTAGACAAACTTAAGGTTTTCAATAAAACTGATTAACACATCAGTCATTTCATCCCCAGGTTTGTAAGCGTCTTTTGAATTAATTTATCATAAATAAATTCTTTTTTTTGTAAACAGTTTAATGTATACAAAAAAACTTTCAGAAATTAATTTTTTAAATTCATCAAAATCAGAATTTTCTTCATTGTTAGAGAAAAAATAACAAAGATACAGAAAAAACAATAATAAACAATAAAGCAGCAAGAAATAACAAAAGAAAAAATCGTAGTGTAAATACTTAATTAGCAATTTGTTTACAAAAATATTGGTTAAAATATAATAACAAGTTTAAAAAAATAAATATCAAAATAACGTTAATATAAGAAATTATATTAAAAAACTTATTACCTAAATAATTATGAAAAAAACGAATTTATTAATAATAATGATAAAAAATTGATAAAAAGTGTCACGGCCAGCTGTACCGACGTCGAAGGTAGTCTGTAGTTGCGACGCTTCGGTTACGCGAACGCGAGATGGCGCGTCGATCCAGAATTTGAGCTGCATCGACGTGATGAATAGCAGATATCCGCGGATGGATGCAGCCATTTTGATTATCGATTTGCGATTATCGTCGTCGTACAATATCAATTCGAGTGCGTTAGAAGGAAATACCGCGTTAGTTTCGTGTATTTGGTGAAAGAATTACTGCGACAGGCTTGTATCATCTGTATCTTTCTGTCTGCGGAAACAACCTCGCCTGTACTTACGCTATCACCACCGACTGCTTGCCAGCAGAGTCGACCAGCCGATTGCTGATTTCTAGTTTATTTGTCTGAAATCTACGTAAAGGTAAGCGGGCACGATGCATTTTCTACCGCCCCACGATTTAATAACGCGAAACCGTTTCTCCAGGCTCGTCGTACCTGGAGGCGTTCTTGTGCGGAGAGAGCGAGCGTAGAGAGAGAGAGAGTCGATCTGGTGCATCGTTTCCGTCACCAAGGTCCAACTCAAAGTTAAAACTTGCCGGCAATTCGTAACCGGCAAGTGCGCGTGGCAAGTGCGTAGACGACGTTACTGTATAGTCTGCTCCCTCTCTCACGCTTACTTACGTGTGTAAGTGTCACACACCGAGTCAGCGTGACCAGGTGGCGAGTTTTTGTCTTACTTACTCTTAAAGAACGTGACGTCATTTACGTGTGGGTGAGAAGGCTAGAAGATCACCACCTGGTCGCCCTGCGCCGAGTGCGGCCGCTCTCTCATAGTTCGCGCATAAGTGTGTGCGTATCACAAACACAGCGAGCGCGCGGCGTATATTACCTCGCGCTCGTTGACCTAGTTTCGGTATACTAGTCAGCTGTGGCGAGATAGCTGACGTAGTGTAATTCCCTGCGGGCGGACCGTTTTAGCTAGGGCTTTCGCGATGGAATAATCACTTCACATTATTATTAAAATTTCTACCTTAAATCAAAAAACCTAACAATACTTGTTTCTATTTTTATATTTTACTGACGTCTTTTTATTTCGTATCACTAACATTCCCCGTTCCCCGCCGCATCCGCGGTTGTTGAAGAACTGAGTAGCCCGCACACGAAACCAGTGACTAAAGTTGAGTTCTCGTTCAAAGCTCGCGCATTGCGCGGAAGATAACCAGATTAAGTGTGCAATTGCACGACGTAGGAGCGTCTGCAACTTAATCTGGTCATTGCGATCAAGGAAAAGGATATTGGAAGGCCGTGGTTCGAAGCGCCAAGTCGCATAGGTAGATGCGCTTGGTGGCTAAAAACCGCCCCGTGATAAAAGATACTGAAAATAAATAATTAAATAATGAAAAACGGCTGAATTTAAAAAAATATTGAAATTATTTTGGCACTGTTCTTTGCGAACACAAAAATGAACGATCAATATTTAATCTTACTCCGTTTATAAAAAGTTTCAAATATTTCCAGTCGTATCCGTAAGAGGGCACACATTCGAATGATGAAATACATTCATGGATGTTTTATCGGCTGATTACGGATCGTACTACAGATAGGTCATTGCAGCGTTTTTATCAGCAAAGCGGAATACAAGGTAATCGAGTCAAATATGGGCAAAAATAGTTATTGTACATATGTATATAACAACTTTTTAACAGCTGTTACGAAGATAAAAGATTACCATTGAAAGTTGCAAGGAAATTCGTGTTCTGAAACCCTTAGTCTCTCCTTGTAAGTAGTGTTACAGTGGAAGAGACAACAGCAGTTATCGCGAGACTTAAGCGACCTTAGAGTTATAGTGACTGGAGCTTAGAGCAGAAAGAAAACTCACTCGCAGAAAACAATAATTATGTCAGCATCCCTCTCAATGCACCACTAAAAAACAAGAAGCATAAGACAGAGACACTATACAGCCACATTCTGTGACTGAAAAATCTTAAAAAATATTCTATTTCTTTTTACATTTAATGACATGGTTACAGTCTGCTGTGTTCATACCACACAAAAAACTCACAGTCAACATTCCCATAACATATTTAGGTACCTATTTCCATACAAATTATAAATGAATTCATTATTTAAAACTTAATTCTTACTAGGAGAGGGTTCCGGAACCCAAAGCCTTTTGTAGTTAGTATAGTAAGTATTAAACTCTTTGAAAATGAATTAAACTTATGTATTAAAACCTTTTTCGTAAATAAAAATAATGTGACTTCTAGTATTAGTAAAATTGTGTACTTTCTAATAGTGCTCAATTTGTAAAATTAAAGAAAACCTAGTAAAATGAATTCATTTACTGAAATAAAATTCACATAAACATATTTATGCGATAAACAGTAAAATATAATGTGTAATGAAATGACTACAGTAACTGTAACTGTATAATCGTTACAGTGTGCTATGCTCATACCGCACAAAGAACTCAGAGTCAACACGCCCATAACATATTTAGATACTTATTTCCATACAAATTATGATTGAATTCATTATTTAAAAACTTAGTTCTTACTAGTAGAGGCTCAGTTAATATATTAAGTATTAAAAACTTTGAAAATGAACTAAACTTATGTATCAAAACCCTTTACTTAAATAAAAATAATGCAATTTCTAGTATCAGTAAAATTACGGACATTCTAATAGTGCTCAATTAATAAAATTAAGGAAGAAACAGTAAAATGAATTAGAAATTCATTTGCTGAAATAAAATTCACAAACATATTCATGCGATCAAAGATAAAATATTTAATGAAATGACTATTTGACTTTTAAAAAAATACAGATTAAAAAATATCAGAAATATTATTTCAGCATAATAACAAAATATATTTAATCAAGTTACTGAATAATAATACTATTAGCAATACATAATAACGAAAAACATGAGAGAGGTATACTTCTGTACATTCTGTGTTCGGAGCTCTTCTCCTTTTTCTTCTCTGACGTTGACTATAAATCACTCGTACACTAATATCATCTATGTTTACACTTCATCTTTGAATAACATATAACCTGAAGAGGATCACTTTATGCACCAGAGCAGCTGGTATGATCATCCAGCAGACGTACTTTAATCGATCTAGCTCTTAAAACGCGACATCGATAACGGTTCCGCGGTCGCGCCAGGTACATAGATGCCCATGGACGAAAGAGAGAGAGACAGACAGTCACTACACTACACAACAACGAAAACTCAGGATCAACCTCGACCAGGACTTCGTGGTCGATAACCGTACGGCGTTGATAACCGTTCGCGTCTGCACATGAAAGGGGCTCCCGACAGTAGCAGTGACGGCCGAAGACAACCACATCAGCAGGCGGACTGGCTTTGGCTCTATACGGCTAGCCTTATAGCGTTCATGCAGTACACTCCTTTAATTTTAAATAGAATCAGTACTTCTATTTAATTTTAAAGTTAATTTAAAATAAAAATAGATGTGTGAAAATGATTTTAAAATGTATGTAAGTTTGTACGTTTGTATTTAATCGAGTTTACAGATTAACTGTCGGAAAATTGGACGAATCTCTGGTCGGTTTTTTAAAAATTTTATATGGTATAAGAATATAAAAGGATCAATTCAATTTTTGTGCTATATTTATTTATTTTTGTAAAAATCAAAATTACCGAAAATTATCGTTGTTTGCTCTCGTACAACAGAATTATCTTTAACACGAAAATAAAAAAAAAACATTCTCAAGGATTGGATTTTACATAAAATTGATATAGATAGAAATCTGTGGGGGTAACGAAAATAAAACTTTTTACTAATTAACATGTTGATGTAAAATTGATTTCTCACAATTAATTTATAAAAAGGATTTGAAATGTCTAAAATCCACACAAATATTAATTTTTTTACATAGAATTAAAAAAATTAATTAATCTTTTAAATTAAAATTTCTACATGAAATAAAGCCATAGTAAGTATTAATAAAAAAAAATTTGCATAATAACGAAATCATATGGCTTTCTTGAGTAATGCGGTCTTTCCTGTAATGTAAAAACGAAGTTTTTACATGCGACAAGCGAAGCGAGGAGCGGGGGGTTGGCGTACCGAACGTAGCGAAACACGCAGGGGGCACAGCCCTCCTAGTTTAAAATCTGCATACCCTGATTTTATTCCAAAGGAGGTCTCTTATTCTGTTTATGTGTACACTGTCGTCAGTTGAAATTTTGTCCTACAATACATAAACTTATTTATTTATTCGTTACTTATTTATTCACTGCAGTTGATAAAGAATGTATACTAAATATGTATTTTCCAAAAAACATTTGAGTACATTTAGTAGTAAATATATGAATTATAATAAGTAAGGGTGTGCGAAATCTACCTATGTATTATAATATTCTAGTCTCGTCTATTCAATGAGTACTCTGTACAATTGGTTGTGATAGTACAGATCACGCATATAAGCAATAAAGTGTACGACGCGATCATGCATGGACACCAAAGGCGAGATAGTACAGCGCAAGCAGAGGGAGGGAGTGTGAGAGAGACGGAGAGCTAGTCAGTACCACTACTTCGCGTATGTGCGCGAGTATAGGGGAACGGCGCGCGGCTTCTCTGCGCGCTTCGTATACTTGATCTATTAGACTAGAGCTCCCCTCTCTTCGACTCTCCCACCTCTCATTATGTAGCGTGCGAGCTATCTTTGTACAGTGCGAGCTTGGCACGGGCACTCTCGTTCCAGCGACTAGCAGTCCTACTGACGAGAAGCAGTGACCCGCCGGTGTGTAACGCAAGGCGCACACCCGACGGTCAAGCTTTCCTTTACTTTCCCATAGCTGGACTTGAGGTTAGATGGGAGTAGAGAAGCCCCGCCGTTGCACAAAGTACTGCGTGTAGCGAACGGGCTACTCTACATCCAAACAGAATATTTCCGTATCAGTCTCCTCCTCCGTATCCAAGTTCGAGCAGGGTAGTGGAAGGCGTACGAACTGTATACGACAGGATCGACGGAATATCCTCCCGACATTAATAGGTCACTCGTGTCCAAAAACCCGACTTTCCTTCTGACGAACAGAACAGACGGAAGAAGACTAGTTACAACATAGTTACATGATAATAATTTATTTCATGACTGTACAAATAATAATATTGTTAAATTAAAACTTTCTACGAAAGTATAAAATAAGGCAAGTATCGACGTTTTTTCTGTATAATCTATAAAATAATAATATTTATGATTTTCATTGTATGCTGAATAAATTATACGTAAGTAAGTACGTTCAAATTGTTCACTGCAAATTGAACAAACGAAAGTTATGAAATCAATTATGGATAGTCAAGTAATGTATTTAAATTTGTTCATCATTCTATACAAATTGAATTCAAGAAAGTACTGAAATCAGTTATATTGTAGTCAAGTACCCATAAGTTAAATTGACGAAGATAATACAACTTACTGTACGCACTCAAAAATATTCAGCCAGCGGGCATAAAGTACCACTTAACGCCCAAGAGGCGCAATACTACACCCATACACCCATACTAATATAGACCCTACATACTTTACGCCCGTGTGGGCAAACATTTCAATTATATGCCTATCTTTTACTTATTTGTGTGAATGTAAACTGAACAAATTATATGTAAGTTGATTAAAATTCTTCATTGCAAATCAAACAAACGAAAGTTGTGAAATCAATTACCGATAGTCAATTAATGCAAACAACTCTCCGAAATAATTGTATCACTGATCTCAGAAATATATTATTATAATTAGTTCATTCTTCTATACAAATTATAAACAAGAAAGTACTGAAATCAATTTATTGTATTTTAGGCAGAGAGTGCAACTACAAAAAACGTCTAATATCGGAAATGTTACGTATTAATTAAACAAAAGACACGATCTATAAGAAAGAAGACGTTAATTCATTAAGTAATGTATACAAACCATTGTACTTCCTGACGTCATAGATTATTTACGTTTTACAAACTGTTATAATATGTACTTCCTAGTTCCGATTTTTCGCTGTATATAAGAATAGGGCCAAATATAATACGTAGCACTTGACTTTAGTTTGATACGAAAGATTTCCCTCTTAGAAATAATTACAACATGTCACGTCTTGCGTTTTCATATTAAGAAGGTAGCTATTAAATTACAAAAAAATTGTTTTGGTTATATTATAATTTGTTCTCCACATTGTAACAGTTTTTTGCCTGAAGAGGCCAACGAACCTGTTGGCGAAACGTCGCAAATAATAAAAAATATTTGCACAAAGAAGATTAAGTCTCTTCTTATTGCTTCCTCAAGATCGAATATTTCCATATATATCATGGCAGACCATGGGAAGCGAAAACCACCGATACCAATTATCAATTTATTGTAGTCAAGTACTCATAAGTTAACTCGACTGACATAATAGGACTTTTAGTACCTTGCGTGTAAAATTGCATTTTACGCCCACGTTTTAAGTTCAAAAATATTCAGCAAGCAGGCATAAAGTACTACTTGACGCGTAACACCCGCAATAACGCGCATACTGCTACAAAACTTTATAGAACCTATGCACTTTACGCCCATGTAGGCGAAAATTATTTTATTTCTAAAATTCATAAGAATTTTTTCAGTTACTTAGCATAATTATTATAATATATAAAAAAATTACATAGTTACCAGCATATCCCCATTTTTTATTATTCTTTCTCTATTTTGAAATTTCTATAATATTACGCATCTTGGGAGGACAAGAGAAGTCTAGAGCTGCTCTAGCAAGGGTGGTAGTCTAATCTCCCATACATACTTGGCAGGCCCGACGGTTTGCAGTTTATCGGTGGGCTTTGTAAATGTAGAATTCTAATTTTTTGCATATACCTATAATTCCACTATAAATAATTACAATGGTTCTATCCGATCTTCAAATATATGACTATTTATATAAAAATGACCAAGTCACACCGTACCTTGCAAGCCTGCCAAGTATGTATGGAAGATTGGACGACCACCCCTGCTAGAGCAGCTCTAAACTTCTCGTGAATTGAGAAAGAATAATAAAAAATGAAGATGTGCTGGTAATTATGTAACTTCTTTATTTTTTTATATATTATAATAATTATCGTAAGTATTTAAAAAAATTCTTATGAATTTTAGAAATAAAATAATTTTCGCTTACGCGGGCGTAAAGCGCATAGGTTCTATAAAGTTTTGTAGGAGTATGTGAGCTATTGCGGGTGTTACGCGTTAAGTAGTAAATGAAGTGTACAAAAATAGAATATTGACCCGAAGAGTTTGAGCAAAATCTAAAAAAATGATCACTGAATCTTTAAAGTCGGTCGAATAGATCATGAGATATCAGCGTCGGACATATATACATACGCATACACATCCATACCAACATTTTCTAAAAATAGTGTATTTCTATTACAAATTTTATAAATAACTGTTGAGGTGTACTGATAAATGAATGGAGAGACTTTTTTGTTAGAAAATAATGAAAGAGACTTTATTGTACAACTTATAACCACAGCGCATCCTTGCGCCACGCGCGAGGTGCTAATTGTTCGGCGTACAGCGGCAGAGAGAGAGAGAGCATATGACAATTTTTCGATATGACAAGTAGTTTTTTAAGGCATTGATGCTCTTGACCAAAAATATGATTTGCACTAGTTGTAAAGAACCTTTATTGCTTCAAAATATTGAAAGAGAAACAGTAAGAGGTGTTTCGTCCATTTTGTATATTCGATATAGAGATTGCTTACAAGAAAATGTAGTGAAAACTGGAAGAGAATATAGAAATCCAGCTAGTGACAAAGAGTTAGACACTTCCAATATGAAAGCCGTATTAGGTTAGTATACGAATTTCTTCACATGGATACTCGCATTTGTAACATTTCTAACCTTTAAAGGGCCGGGTTTTGAGGTTTCGAAACCTCCTTTGAAAGTGCCCAAATTCATGTCTTGTATCACCCGTCAACTATGTACAATGTTCCTATCGTGGACCGAGCCGATATATCGGCTCTCCGGCCCTGGAGGGTCATGAAAAATTTTTAGTTCGGTAAAATAGGAATAAAATCATATTCTCAGGTTTTGAGATGTGCTGCATTCAAATCTGGAGTTTAATCGGTCATAACTGGTCATGATCAGGGTCATTCGAGGTCAAACAAGGTCACTTCAAGGTCAAATGCAGAAAGTATGATATATATTCGAACAAAAATTATATTTAAGAGTATCCCGAGGTGCTACATCTGAATCTGACACCTGTTTGATTATGAATAGACATAATTATACTCATTCTTCTGGGTATATGGCCATCTCAGGGTTTATGTATTTTGATTCGTGCTTTTTTTAGAAATGTGGAGTTTTTAGGCCTTCTAGTCTTCTTCTGCTTTACCCAGAGCTAACGACATGGACGTAGAGAGTAATGTAGCTCCTTTTTTCATTTTTTTTTATTTTTCATATTTTCCTATTTTTTTTATACATTTTTTCATTTTTTATACATTTTTCCATTTTGTCAGAAGTCTATTTTGTATTTTTCTCACATTGCTCTTCTAAGATCTATATAAATTTCTCGATAACATCTGACTTTATGACTTTCTTTTATTTTTTATAATTTTTTCCAACTTGATCAAGGTAAGACTTCTTTGGTGTGATAA
>JAWWEQ010049909.1:0-12568 GCA_035583055.1 Torymus tubicola
AAGATCGCTAATTGATTATGTGATAACGGAATATGACGGCAGGAACTGGATAGAGGATATGTGGATCGGAAGAAGGACAGAATCGGACCACCTACTGATAGAAGTAAAGCTGAAGATAGACAAGCTGGAAGAGAAAAACAAGGAGGAGCAAGAGTCGAGGGTGAACTGGTCGGATAAAGGGGCTGGACAATACAAAGAGAAAGTAAAGGAAATAGGTGAAGTGATGGGTGGACAGACCTGAAGAAAAAAATAAAGGAGGCAATGGAAATGAAGAAGAAGATAACATGTAGAGCGGAGAGTAAGAACAAGTGGTGGGACAGCGACTGCCGAAAATGAAAGGGAGAAATGAGAGAGGAAGTAAGAAGATGCATAAGCGGTGAGGTGACTGCGGAAGAATATAGAAAAAAGAAGAAAAAGTACAAGGGGAAGCTACAGAGGAAGAAATAAGTATGAGTGGAGAACTGCGCGGAGCAACTGAAGAGAGACAAGTCAGGGAAGTTATTGTGGAAAGAAGTAAGAAAAGAAGTAAGCAAGAGAAGGAAAACAAGTAATGAGGTGGGCGAGAAAATTACGACAGAGGAGTGAAAAGAGCACTTCGGGAAGCTGCTGGAAGGTACCGAGGTGACAGAAGACGAGAGAAGAACAAGAGAAGAGGTCAAGTGAGAGGGCGAGGAGATAAGTGAAGAAGAAGTGAGGAAAGCGATAAAGAACTGGAGAGGAGGAAAGCCTCAGGACAAGATGGGATAGCGAACGAGGCCTCGATCGAAATCGTAGTAAGAGAACTTACAAGAGTATTAAATCAGGTCTGGATCAAAGGTAGATTACCGGACGAGTGGAGAGAAGGGGTAATAAAGCCGGTCTTCAAAAAAGGAGATAAGAAGGAAGTGAGCAACTACAGAGGAAAAACGCTAATGAACACGGCGTATAAAATATTCGCAGAGGTGTTAAGAGCGAGACTAGCTAGGCAGTTGGAGGAGCAAAGAAAACTTCAAGACACGCAATTCGGATTTAGAAAGGAGAGAGGAACGATAGATGCCACATACGTATTGAAGAGAACAATTGACGAAGAGATAGGGAGAGATAAAGGAAAAGTTTGGGCGTTTATGGCGGATATGAAAGCAGCCTTTGACAAGTTAGACAGGAGAGAGCTCTGGAGGAGTATGGAGAAGCTGGAAATAGACAAGAAACTGAAAAGAAGAATCGAAGAAATCGACGAGGATACCAGATGCAAAGTAATGATAGGCAAATGAGAGATATGCGAATTCAAAGCAGAGAAACGCGTGAGACAAGGCTGCCCTCTGAGCCCGACACTGTTTAATGTAGACTTTGAAGAAGAAATAAGGAAGGTGCAAGAAGAAGGATTGGTACTGTGAAAAAAGAAGATGCTAAAGAGATTTAAAAGATATGTAGGAAGAAAAGGACTGGAATTGAACGTAATAAAATCAAAGATCATGCAATTTAGAAAAGGAGGATGAAGAAGAAAAGCGGTAGAGATCAAGTGGGGAGAAGAGAAAATAGAGGTTGTAAGAGAGATAATATATCTAGGATACAAGTTACAAGATAACAATAGAGAGGAGAGGCATATAAGGTATGTGGCGGCGAAGGCGAGGGCAGCCATAGGAAAGATCTGGAGCATAGGGAAAAGGCTATGCAGAGAGGAGTGGAAGAAGAGAATGAGATTGTTTGAGGTCCTGGTGGAAAGTATAATGATGTACGGAGTAGAGATATGGGGCTGGAGAAGCAAAGACATTGAGAAAAAGGAAAAAAAGGAAATATAGAGAGGTCAAGATATGCAGAGGAATACAAGGAGCTGGCAGAAGAGGAGAGGAGAATTTACCTAATGGAGAGCGGTAGGAAAAAGAAGAATCAATTGGAGCTACTTGGGAGATTTAGACTGGGCAGGGAAACGAGAGCAAACAAGTACTGGTTGAGAGAAGAAAATAGAAAGTGCAGGATGTGCGGAGAAAGACAAGAAACGCTAAAGCACGTCATAGAGGAGTACGAGTATACGGGTGATAGAAGCAATAAATGGAAAGAAGTACTGAGGGACGATGGCCGACATATGACCATGCTACATGAAATATGGTGGAAGAAAAAGAGAGTGGAGTGGGGGAAAAGGAGAGCAGAGAAGGAGCGCAACAGGACAGAGGAGGATGGAGAGTAGATGGAAATGTGACAATCGAGCAGAGATATCAAAGAGCACATGAGAAGTTATTGTAGAATGACCCCAAAGGCAGATGCGGATCAAGAAGAGAGCAACGAAATCGTTCACTATTCACACACTTGCATTTACGTTTACAGTTAAACTCGTAGCCGGTAAAAGCTGACACAGCATTTTTGAAAGACTCGTATAGAGAATGATTTGCGGAAGAGAAGGAAAAGGACAGAAAAGAGGCGAAAGCTGAAAAAGAGCACAGATAAGGAAAAGGAGAAAGGTGAAGCAAGAATAGTGAAATGTCAACGTTACGTAGCGCTTCAGCATCGCAACACGCGATTAAACTTGAACGGCACGGGTATATACGGACGAAAGGGATTCAGGGGCGGGAGACCGGACCGACTTTTGCAAAGTCCCTGTCTCAACACAGTGAGATAAGAACAAAATAAGAAGACTACCAAAGATAAACCATAATTGATTTCAGATCAAATTTACGTGTATTTCAAGTGATATTTACGTAAAAATTACCTGAAAATAATCAACATGAAATTTACGCCAATTGCACATGAAAATCATGCAAATTTCAGGCGGAATCGACCTGGGATTTAAATACAACGTTAACGAAAAAGCTTTTTATTTGAGAATAACCTCAAGAGAATTCAAGGTGATAAGAATATCAATTTAATGTGAAATTCACGTGCTGTTTTTAGAATTTTTGCAGCTCAAAAGCATGGGAAATTCACCTGTATCTAAGCCGGATTTCATCATTTTATTACGTAGATTTTGATTGAATTTCAAGTGAAATTTCAGGTGAAAATTCAGGTGGAAATTTAGGTTGTAAATATAAAAATATTTGATTCATAATAAATCAAAACTATATATTAAAATATTCTAAAAATTATTTATAAAATTTTGAAATAATAATTAATAATATCATTACTTTTCAAAAATCACGAAATTATCTAAAATTTAGTAAAAAAAATAAATAATATAAAATTAACTAATTAAACGAATTATTATTAATAAATAATAAATTAATATAGTTATTTAAAATGTTTTATAATAAATTTTAAAGAGTGAAATTCTAATTGCGTTGTAATTCATTGTTCACATACGTTATTTGAAATACGTTATTTGAAATACATATATTTTTAAATATACTTCGTTTCGATACGTTATTTCCAATGTATTATTTTATATTGAAGAATTAATAAATTCAAAAACTTACCATAGTTCACGTCGCAAGAAAAGCACCGGAACGAAGATCTCTGCGTGCTGCCATTACCAACATTTTCACTACAGGCTGTTACAGCCAGCACCATATGCGCTCCCATACTGCGCGCCATTTTTTCCGAAAACCCACGCTTGTCTTGTCTGCCACATGCGCGCCACGCCACATGTGCGCTACATACTGCGTGGGCTACTAACTATCGCTCTCACACACACGCACGCACGCACGCACGCACGCACACACACACGCACGCACACACGCACGCACGCACGCACGCACGCACGCACACACGCACGCACGCAAGCACGCACGCACGCACGCACCCACGCACGCACGCACACACACACACGCGCACACACGTGCGGAGCGCACTTCAAAAGCTACAACGAAGGAGATATGTAATGTATGTAGTGTATGTATGCTGCCGACCATGAAGTTCTGTTCGAGGTTGATACTGAGTCTCTGTAGTTGTGCAGTGTAGTGACTGTCTGACTCTCTCTTTCGCCTATATACGCGCCGCGACTGCTCAATAGTTATTAACGCTGTTTCGACCGACGCTCGAATGTACGCGCGTGTTAAGATCTACAATGAAGTACGTGTGCTCGGTCACTGGGTGATCATAGTAGCTATAGCTAGAATATACTCTGGAGCACGTGGAGATCTTCGCGTGTGTCACTATCGTGTCCGAAAGTAATCTTCTTCGAGGTTATGTTGTTGACATACGAAGTGTAAACAAAGATGAGATTAGTGTACGAGAGATTTACAGTCAACACCAATGAAGAAAAAGAAGAAGACATAAATTACTAAATGCATTTGTACCTTTATCTCATGCTCGTTGTTATTATTTAGTGATAATAGTATTCAATAACATAATTAAATATGTTTTGTTTTTATTCTAAAATAATATTTTTATTCTGATATTTTTTATTCTGAATATTTTTTAATTTTTTTTGTAGCAATTTCATTAAAATGTGTGTTTTATCTTTTATCGCATCCATATGTCTATCTGAATTTTATTTCAGTAAATGAATTTCTCATTCATTTCATTGCTTTTTTTTCATTTTAATAATTGGGTACTATTAAAAACTACATCATTTTACTAATATTACAAGTCACATTAGTTGTTATATATATAGTATTTAAATAAAGGGTATAATTCTGTAATGTAATAGCAAATAAAACAATTATTTTTTAAGTTTTTAACGTTTTTTTTCGCTATTTCATTATCAAATATTGTTCGAAGAAAAAACTCAGCACATATAAAAAAGATGTATGTTTATTAGTTTAAGCCGATACGTTTGTGGATTTAGAATTTTGATTTCATTTTATACCCATTATGTTGAAAAATCGTTTTTTAACACGACGTGCGAAAAGCACTGCTTCTCGTGCTTGTTTTCGGTGCGCAAAGCAATAGATTTATACTCTCAGATCAGAGCGTGCGCAAAGTAAAGTTACTGTTACAGAGCTGTAGTTACTGACAAGCACGGTGATATAAAGATCGTTACTAAAAGACAAGGTGACTTATATATTGTATTAAGGGAGAGAATGTGCAATATTGTTTAGGTGAGAGCAATGGCAATAAAAGCCTGTTATCGTGGTATTATAAGATAGGCCACTTAAACTTTGCTAATGTGTACAAACTTGTAAATAAAGAACTTATACGTGAAAATGTACCAAAGTTAAATGTAGCATCTACGTGTTGTGAAGTATGCCTAAATGATAAGATTACAGCTCTGCCTTTTGAAAGTAGATACTCAATGTCATCAAAAAAATTAAAAATTGTACATTTGTATTTTTGTTATCCATTCCGAGTTCAATCAAATGGAGCTGCAAAATATGTAATATTTTTCACTGATGGTAGCATACATTGGACTCTGATTATTTCAAAAAAAAATTAAAAGTGATGTAGTAAAAGCTTTCAAAATATACCAATAGGCAGTAGAGAATGAGTCTGAAGAAGAGACTGACTCTGAAGCGAATTTTGTAATACAAACCTTGACAATTACTTATCGAATCAAGGAGTTCAAAGAAGACTCACAGTGCCATACACTCCAGAACAAAATGCAGTATCGGAAAGGGAAAATAGAATTGTAGTGGAGATAGTCAGGTGTATGCTCATTCACTCTGGTATGTCGAAGTCATTTTGGGCTAATGCCGTAGCGATCGCTAATTATATACACAATAGATGTCCTACCAGCTCACTGAATTTTAAGATCCCTCAAGAAGAATGGACAGGGAAGAAGAGGAGGGAAGACGGGAAGAGACCCCGAATTTTTACATATAACTTGAATAAAATGAACAACGCAATAACGAACTAGACATTACACCATTAAAATAGCAAATAAAATAATCAGTACATGACTACATCAAGCGGCAACTAAAACAAATTATAAAGAATATATTCACTGAACTAGCACTTTAGTGATCGATAATAACTCTATTTGAAAAGAACATAAGAGAAATCTTTCTGTGCTAAAATATGATGTATGTGACTACCCGAAATACTCTGTCACACTCTGAACTAAAGTCACAGAAGCAAAAAGTGAATAGCTCAGAGTAAAGTATTCGTCCATTGTGTCAGTTTTCGATGAGATTGAAAAAATGGCAGAAGAAAATAGCGAATTTGCTTAATGCAACAGAATAGAGAAACCCGGGAAACTGATATGACAATCAAAGAGCTTTTGAATGTTCTATGGTGACCCAAACTACTTGGGATCAAATAAGGCTATTTTTACTTTGATATACGGATAAGTGATAAGACAATCCATACCTACTCTATGTATCTCATTCAACGCCCACATATGTATAAGGACATCGTTGTTACTGACGACATAGTATTTATATCTTCTTATATATATAATTCGTCCAATCAACAAAAGAAAATTTTTACCTACTCAGCAAGATTGAACAGCATTGAAAAAGTAGTATTGATGACAGACAGGAATGCGCCATACAGAAATTCACATCAGCTAGGTTAATGTTAGTAAGATATTGGCGCAAACTATAAAGTTACATTATACATAAAGAATAGTAGTCTTTACTATATATAACGAAAGTAAATAAAACTCTCAGTTCTGTTTAATTTAAAGAAAATATTAATATTTATCAAATTTTATCACTTGTTAAATTTTGAAATGTTGATTTACTGTTTATTTTGTAATTTTATAATTTTACACATTTACTCTGCGTTAATAAATACATATATGAAGAAACATTTTGGTTACTACAACAGATACTTGAGAATGCTGATTAACAGCAATGCTTCACTGAGACGAAAGTAATAGATATGTAAACTTACTACATAAGAGTTATTGCAGCTAGAGGTACAGCTACAGCTCTTAACCATTTGGATGATTTTATCATATTTCATAATAAGCTCCTTTTAATAACTATCTGGATGTGACCTCTTTCCTTCTCCTCTATCAAGCCTCTTTCAATAACTATTTGGATATAACAATGATTAGTGAGTAGGTAAACTATGGGGGCACGGGACCAGGTGGTCCCGTGGCCCCATAGGAATACGGAACCACCTCCTCTCTCCCCTACTGGTCCCATGCCCCTGTACGGTTCTGCCTCACCTCACTCCTCTCTTCATCCCTCCCCTACTGGTCCCGTGTCCCCACAGGGTTTCTGGCTCACCTGCAACGGTACGGGAACAGATAACCCAAGATTGAGGCTCACCTAGTGGTGGATGTCGACTGGGACTGATGCGGAGCAGGCACAGCTTCTTGCGCGAAGCAGTCGCGGCTGCTGATTGGTACGGAGCAGTTACGGCTTATTATATACCGCTCATGTGAATTTTTTTTCAAACATTTTAAATTCACTTTTAGAGTGAATATTAATTGCGACTGATAAGGAGCAGATGCCGCGGCAGTTACGGCTTATTGTATACCCAACCCCATGTGAATTTTTTTTTTTCAAACATTTTGAATTCACTTTTACAGTGAATATTTATTGAAAATTAGCTTATTTAAATTATTTTAAAAGATTTTAAGCAAAAAAAAAATTTTGCCGGAGGTCGGGAACCAACTCGCGATCTTTGGATTACCGAGCAGGAGCCTTACCGGTCTGCCACTGCCGCATCTGGTAGCCCATGCGTAAATGATGCATTTAAGCGGCCGCACAGTTCGGTATTTCGGTCAAGCATTTGTTAATTTTTTCTCTTAGCGTGACCCCGAAGAGTGACCAAGAAACTTTAATATTTATATTAGTTTTACTTCTTTTTTTTATTCTAAGAAATTCAAATTTGCATATTTAAGCGCTAATAATAGCTCGCCCGATGAAAGATATCATTGCTCAAGAAAAAATTGCCTTTAACAACGCTCGAGTATGCCATATTTGTAGTAAACCATTCACTGCAGCTGACAAGAAAGTTCGTGACCATTATCACTTCGCGGGAAAGTGAGTATCATTTGTTGTAATTATTATTATTGCTTAAATTATTATTATATTAATCAAATTATACATTTGTCAGTTACAGAGATCCTGCTCATAGCAAATGCAACGTTGCATTTCAAGAGTCGAGAACGATACCAGTAGTGTTTTATAACCTAAGCGGTTATGACTCACATCTATTTATCAAGAAACTTTCCACTTCTTTTCCAGGACGTGTATCATTACTTCCACATACTAAGGAGAAGTATATATCTTTTAGAAATTTTGTGGAAGATGCTGATATAAACTTACGATTCATAGACTCTTTTAAATTTATGGTATCGTCTCCTGGATAAGTTGTCTTCATATTTGGAAAAACTCAACACTTTGGAATGCCTGTTTAAGCAAGATCAATTCGCTGATGAATAGATTGCACTCTTAAAACGAAAAGGTGTATTTCCATATGACCATGTCTCGTGATTTGAGAAGCTGAAAAAACCAAATCTTCGAAAAATAAGTTTTTTAGGAACTTATACAACGCTCACATCAGCGATGAGGATTATGAGCATGCGCAGAAAGTTTGGCAGAGTTTTAACCTTCAAGATCTTAGCCAATATTCCGATTTGTACCTCAAGACCGATGTCATACTGCTTGATGAAGTTTTTGAAAACTTTAGAAGTAACTGTCTTGCGCTTTACCACACCAGGTTTTACGTGGGATGCAATACTCAAAAACACACAGATGTAGACATGCTGCTATTTATCTAGCGAGGTATACGGGGAGGAATTAGTCAGTGCTGCAATCGCTATGCCAAAGCGAACAATCCATATATGAAGGAAGGCTACAATGTTGACGAGGATGAGAAATACTTAATGTATTTTGACGTCAACAATTTATATGGATGGGCAATGACTGAGTCCTTACCCTACGGTGGCTTCAAGTGGGTGGAGAATGTCAACGAACCCAACTTCTTCAATATTCCTGATGACTGCGACTTTGGGTATTTTGTTGAAGTAGACTTGAAGTATCCCGAAACTCTCCATGATGCGCATAAAGATCTACCATTCTCTGCTGAACACATGGCGCCACCTGGTTCAAAACAACATAAATTGATGACTACGCTTTACGACAAACATCGTTATGTACTTCAATATCGAGCCCTCAAGCAGGCCTTGCATCACGGGCTAGTCCTCGTTAAAGTACATCGAGCCATACAATTCAAGCATAGTCCTTGGCTAAAACAATATATAGACTTGAACAGCGCCAAATGTAAGGAAGCCAAGAACGTGTTATGGCAAAACAATGGAAAACGAGAGGAAACGTGTTAACGTGAAGCTATTCAACAAATATAAAGGCCGCTATGGAGCTGAAGCTCTCATCGCCCGGCCAAATTTCCACAGTTCTGATATTTGTCAAGAAGACCTCGTCGCTATACAACTACAACGAACGGAGATTTGCATAAGGAAGCCAATCTACATTGGTCTGTCAGTTCTGGATCTGTCAAAAACACTTGTGTACAGATTCCACTATGACGACATGCCAGATCGTGCAGGAGACCGTAGCAAGTTATTGTATACCGATACGGATAGTTTGATATATGAAGTTACAGGTGTTGACATGTATGATATGATGCGACGAGACATCCATGAGTTCGATATATCAGACTATCCGGAGATTAACCCACTCAATATGCCAAGGGTTAACAAGAAGAAAGTAGGTTTGATGAAAGATGAATGCAACGGCAAGATCATGACGAAATTTATTGGGCTGCGGAGCAAGATGTACAGCGTTAAAGTACAGAATCAAAAATCAATCAAGAAGGTCAAAGGAGTGAAAAATTCTGTAGTTAAGGCTACTATCACCTTTGACGACTACATCAGGTGCCTACAGAAAAATGTCATCGTCACTCGAGAGCAGCGCAACATTCGCTCGCGACATCACGTGGTGCATTCTGAAAAGGACAAGAAGATCACCCTCAGTGCACGCGATGACAAGCGCCATCTACTACCCGGTTCGACGGACATCCTCCATGGGGTCACTGAAGCATCATGGAGGGGGTATCCAATGAGGCTGCAGTGGTGTTAGAAGAAGGGGAGGTCGAGCCGCAAAATGCTGAAGTGGTAGGGGTGGAGCAACTTGTATATAACAAGGCGTCGGAGCTCAGTCCATCAGTTCAGCTTCTAAGCAGCAGCAACCAACAGCCGCCTCCAGCAGCCGACCGCCAGCTTCTCGCAGTTGCGCAACCTTAATCTTGGTCACACGATCGAGTAGCCAAGACACCACGCTTCATTTAAATGTAAGTATTATACTTTCTTTTTATAATAATTTCATACAAAATTTTTTAAAACTAATTCGTTCAACTTCGAATTATAGATGGACTTTACCAAGCTCAACGAAATTGCTCGTGGAGGATTTCTCCCTACTAAGAAGCTGATCGACCTGACCAAAGGGAAAATCTTCATGGTAACAAGACTGAAGTCAGTTATAATTAAATATGGCCAGAAGGTTATAGCAGAGTTGGAAGCTTACTTTGATGTTTTCATGCCCAAGAGAATATCAAACGCTCTTATCCAAAATGAAAAAATGTTCAATGATCTGCAGGACGCGGCCAACAAATATGAAGTATTCATTGTATACAATGGTGGTTCAAGTCTAGAATTCAAAGGAAATAAGTGATAATTTTGTAAATATAGATAAAGACTACGTTTAATAAGTATTGTAAGAGAGTTAAATATACATAAAGACTGTACGTATTGTAAGAGTTAAATATAGACTGCGTTTCAAAAGTATTGCAAGAGTTAAATATAGGCTGCATTTAATAAGTATTATATATTGTAAATAAAACACTGTTTATTGTTCAACTTAAAATAATTAATCAGTAAATAATGAATAAAAACAGTGTTCTTTATAGAAGCCTTGTTGGATTTTTATTTGCAACTCTTGTAATTATAAATATTTCAGTGGGCCAATGGGAGTATAACCTTTCTCGAAAACTGCTTTTGGTTTGCTGACGCGAACTTTGTCACCAACTTTGAATTTTGGCTTAGTTTTATTACGTAACTTGGTAAATTTTCGCAGTATATCTTTTGTAGTTGTTGTTACATCCTTTGGTTTCACCCCCGTAGTAAATCAGGCAAAATGTCGAGCCACTTGTAGCTACCTCTAAAACTAAATTTTTTCCTCATTGTGTTTTTTAATGTGCGATTGAAACGTTCACACATCGCTGCTTTAAGATTGCTATAAGTCGAATACAATTTAATTTTATTTGCATTCATAAGTTTTTGAAAGTCTGCATTATAAAATTCTTTGCCTCTGTCAGTATGGAGATTTTGGGCACTCTGCCTTTAACTAATACAGATTTCATAGCTTCTGTGACAGCGTTGCCCGTTTTTCTCTTCACGGGCACAGCCCAGGCATATTTAGAAAAAGTATTGATTATTATGAGCTAGCTCTTGTTATCTCGTGTATATGGAATCATTTCGACGAGATCTGCTTGCCAAGTCTCGTCTAAGCCACGTACGTCAAAATGTCTACGTACGTAGTTTTTTCTAGCACGTTTGTGTAGTTCTTCGACTAGTCTCTCCATGCTTAATGTTTAACCAATCCTGTCAAAATCTCTTTTATAGTCAAAATGTCGGTTTTTATTTCGGATATCTGAGCATCAAGTTCATCTCTATGCGTGTCATCAATTGCATCTAAATCATCTAGATTAGATCTGAGTTTTGAAATTATGTTTCTTAATGTTTTTAAATTAACAACATCGTTTGGTTGTTGAGATTCTGCAACATTGTATAATTTTTTATTTTGTATGTCAAAGTGCCCCTCTGTAGTGATTTTGAAACCAACACCGGGCGGTCATCGACTGCCTTCAGCTTTATTGAGGTTACGTCGAAACACGTTGACGCTCATTTTAAGAATCATTCATTTATTCTCATATGCTTAATATATATAGCCTGTTTCTCGCAACTCTTCAATTATAGAGTGAATTTCATTAACATAGCTTGGGTTCTCAGCAGACTGTTCAGCGACTAGTAAGTGAAGCCATTATACGAGTTTATTTGGATCGTCCCAGTAAACGTAGTTGAGAGCAGTATACTTTTTAGCAATTTTATAACGTGGTAAAGAACCACCAGAATGTATTAGCTGTCCGATAGTTGCTCTCATGGTAACATTGAACATTGGAGCAATAATATTATTAAGTTTGTTGATATTGTGATAGCGAATTGTTTCGTCCTTGTTAAAACGCTTTTTATGTGCAGATAACTGCTCTAAAATTTTACCATAATTCTTTAAATCCGAAGTATTATACGCATTTTTATTCGGGTTCTTCGCTACGAGTAATTCGAGTAACTCTATCGTTTTCGGATATTCTACTCCGCTTACTTTAATTTTTTTACCGCTCAAGTTAATCGGTAAGTTGCCAATGAAAAATTCGAATATCCAAGATCCGTAACCATATATATTAATCATAACGGAGCGTGTAAAACTATGTGCGCCATGTATAATGTAAAACGTATGAAGCAGTTTTACCGGAAAGATTTCAACATGGAGTGGGAAGAGATTACAGAATGGGAAGAGGCGAGTGACAAAGAGCGGTAATTTGAAGGATAATGGATGGGTTAATAGAAAGGTTCATCCTCACAGGATAAGAGCTGGGTGGGGCTATTATTCTCCTTACTACTATGTTACGTACTTGACTCCAATTACTACTATGTTTTTACATTTCGGTCCTCTTTCTATTGATTCCATGGAGTTTGTAAAAATTTGTTTGCCTCTGAACCCTCTATCAAAGTAGAATATTGCTTTAT
>JAWWEQ010049910.1:0-12566 GCA_035583055.1 Torymus tubicola
AAGAAAAAAAAATATTTAATATATAAAAGGTGTCCAATTTTAATCGCCACCCCCCCCCCCCCCAAATTGGCAGATGTACTCGGAGCAAAAAATGATAAATACGAAAGTTTTAGGGTTCTAAGGGGGCCACCTAATGGTACCAACGACTTTGACCTTGAACATGATTCTCAAGGTCAAGGTCAAAGTGGTTTTTTTTTTTTTATGGAAACCGCTATTTTTGACCCCAGAAATGAAAAGAGCAGAAAATTTGTGAGAGTACATATTTGAACAAAAATAGCAGTTCCCATTAAAAAAAACCACTTTGAGCTTGAAATAACCTTGAAAATCGCGTTCAAAGTCGTTGGTACCAGGTGGCCCCCTTTGAACTTTTGTATTTATCATTTTTTGCTCCAAGTGCATCTTCTGCCAATTTTTGGGGGTGGGCGATTAAACTGGGAATTAAATTATATGCAAGCTGATACACTCAGGATAATATATTATGCATTTTTCCATAGTATTATTACCTACGGAAATATTGAATGGGCTGGTGCATTTACAAATAACTTAGATTAACAAAAAAAGATTCAAAACAGAATGTTAAAAATTATAAACAAAAATAGTATTATTCAAAATAATCTTTTGACTTTAAAGCAAATTATTGCATATGAATGTGTGTCTTATCACTATAATGAACTTGTTGCGGAAGAGATTGCCAAAATCACTTTAGCGGCGTCGCCGAGGTGTGCCTGTATGTGTATACCTGTGTAGCGTAGCCGTACCCTCCCGTGGATATGTATGTGTGTGCTTGTATGCGGCGCTCGCCCCATATGTGTGTATGTGTGTGTGTGTGTCGCACCGATCGCCGTCTTCCGACTGCAGCGCGCTGACACAGTCAGACGTCTCTTGACGACCGAACGAATCGGAGGTTAGACCGCGCTAAAACTATGTGCTCCGCGTGTGGACGTAAGCGGAAATCTGTACAGCGATGTGCTCCAGAGCGAAAGTGGTTTAATAAATTCGCAATTAAACATTACTAACAATCTTGTGTGCTATCCTGATTTCGTTGCATTGCCCGCCGAAGTTTCAGCGGCTTTTCTGATAAAAATAAATCCTGCGACCCGGCCCGCAACAAAATGGCTATCCTGACAGGATGCCAGTGCAAGAAAGATCATCTAGAACATCGCAACTCAAAATTCTCTGTGGCTAACCTCCGAATTCATGCAGCGCGCAACGGCGGACAGTTTCCCCTCAACGATTACGCCTCGTGCAACGCGCGCTCTTCTTGGAATTGGAAACAAACGTGCGCGCTGTTCTAAAAATTGTGTAAGTCAACAAGCGTCTCTACGCAGTAAAAAGCCCACGAAAACGTAAGCAAGCGGTGGCGTGATTTTTATTATCTCGACAACATTGCTATTGCGTGACATCGCTCAAACTTATTTATTTACACTTAAACTGCATGCTCTGCACTAAGAGCTATCTTTATAAAAAAATCATAGTTTCATGCCGGGAAAACTCTCGCATAAAAATGAAGTGTTGTGTCAAGTGTCTAGCATAGCAACACACATAATCGAACGCGCGTGTGTGAAAAACAAACAAGTCTCGACAAGTGCGGCGCGACTCGCCCGGACGTCGTATACAAACATACAGCAACCAAACCAATCGACATTCTTTTACATTGCCAGTGCACGTGCACTCAAACATTAAGTTAAAATGCCACTTGATGATGCAAACGCCGTCGAGGCGATGCAAGATAAATTAAACGAACTGTACTACAACCAAGAAGAAGCATGCGCAGCGCTGCGTCGAGCTATCGCATACGCTCGCGGCCTCGAGGAGTAACATCGAATCATCCCTCGCCTCGCGGGAGGAACGTCTGCGTGACTGCGTGAGCGCAAATCATCGCCAATAATAAGGTTATTAATTCTCTCGCCAAACAAGTGGATCAAACCCAACGCAGTTACTTTAAGCAGAAGAAATTGGAGACAGCCGAGGTGCAGTTTGTCAATGCATTAGATCAGCTCTCCATTTGGAAGTATGCGGCGGCGGTGGTGGCGCTCCCCGAGGCATCACTCGCACCAACGGCGGCGCCGGCGTCGAGTCAAGTCAAACTACCAAGACTAAGTATCCCGCCCTTCTCAGGTAAAGTCACCGACTGGATACCGTTTCGCGATTCGTTTAACGCGCTAATAATATCGAATTCTTCATTAAGCGAAGTCGAAAAATTAAACTATCTAAAAGCTAGTACTAAAGGCGAAGCAAATGATATTATATGTAATGTACAACTCGCGAATGGTAGTTTTGAAACAGCATGGCGACTATTGTCTGTCCGTTAGGACAACAAACGCATCGTGGGAAAAGCGCATTTAGATGCAATTTTGAAACTTGAACCGATCAAACAGGAATCCAGATTAGAAAATCACGGGTGCCCGATTGAACATTATGGAGCAATCTTAATTCACGTCTTATCGGAGAAGCTCGCGTATTAGATTCTATCAGTCCTGCTGAGTTAGTGAATAAGACTTCTCCAATAACAAATAATTCTAAATCAAACGTGCAGTCGCATTCAAAATACAATGATAAAAAGCCGTTAGATGTAAACTCGTATGTCGTAACACAATCTAGTAGCTTTTGTGTTATATGTAACCAAGATCATAAGATCTATCAATGCCCTAAATTTAAAGAATTGACTGCGACTGAACGTTTTGATTACGTGCGCTCTTTGCATCTTTGCTCGAATTGACTTTCAAAAGGCCACAAGCACAATTCTGGTCCTCATACGCAACTCCATAGAGATCATTCGCTGGAGAAAAAATCTATAATTAAGTCACCTACACAACAACCGACGTCTGAAGGTCTAACTTCTGTTCAGACTCATCTTTCTACTAAAACCCCCGTAAAGACAAGCCGGATATTACTATCCACCGCGCGCGTGTGGATTTCATCGAATAAAAATCGAAAAATTCAAGTTCGTGCCCTACTTAACCAGGGTTCAACATGGTCATTTGTCTCTAGCAGATTAGCAGCCATACTAGGTGCTAAGCACATTCAAACAACAGTCTCTATGATAGATCTCGGTAGAACTCCTGCCGGTACCTCATCCTCGGCTATAAACATTAAGCTCTTCGATCAAAATCAACAAGAAGTATGCCATTCTCAAGCGTTAGACCTTCCAAAAATCACGTCTTACGTCACTGATAATTCGATATCTCTTACTAAATTTTCTCATCTTAAAATTTATCACTCGCATATGATTTCTCAAATAACAGTGACATTGACTTGTTGATCGAGGCGGATTTTTACGGTTTTACTATTCTCGATAACCTTCGCAAAGGAATGGCGAACGAGTCCGTAGCTCAGCAAACTGTGTTTGGTTGGGTGGTGTTCGGTCCCTGCTGGACGCCCCGGCAACACTTTTCCTCAACAATCACTGTTCATCATGCCCTGTTAGTTCGAAATTTAGACGCCGCTGTAAATAAATTTTGGGAGATCCAAAGCATTCCGTCAAAAGAGATTATGTCTCCGGACAACCAATTTTGCGAATCATACTTTGCAAATATTCATTCACGAGATACGGACGGAAGGTACATAGTGCGCATTCCATTCAAATGAAACACTACCTCTCAGCTAGGACAATCGCGATCAATTGCAGAAAATGTTTTAAAACGTATAGAAACCCGCTTAGTGCGAAACCCAGAGCAACAGCAACTTTATATTGATTTTATGCAGGAATATGAATCTTTGAATCATATGACTGCAGTCAGTTCATTACCGCTTAAAAATACTAATATAGTTTATATTCCAGATTACCCAATTATTCGAGAGCATTGTCAAACTACTAAGCTCAGAGTTGTCTTTAATGCCCCATCAAAAAGGTCAAACGGAATTTCTTTAAATGACTTTATATTTACGGGTCCCAAACTTCAATCGGATCTGTTCGTTGTTTTATCCCAATGACGCTCATATCCCATCGTATTTGTAGCTGATATAGCCAAAATGTATCGACAAATTTTGATAGACCCTCGTGATCGCAATTATCAGCGCATTCTTCGGCGCTCCTCAGCTGACAAACCTCCGTCAAGTTATCAACTAAATACTGTGACGTACGGTACGCGGTCTGCTCCGTATTTAGCACTCCGAGTGCTCAAACAGCTAATAGCAGACGACGGCATTAACTTCCCATTGGCATCAACGGTGTTAAATCACGATACCTTCGTAGATGATTTATTATTTGGGGCATACGACAGAGAGACTGCTCTCGAACCACGCAATCAAGTTATTGAACTTTTAGACAAAGCTCAGCTTCACCCGCGTAAATCGGCACGCAATAACCAAAATCTAGTTTCTGACATTAACCCTAATGACCACGGGTTGTCATTGACCTCATCGTCGCATGAGGATACAGGAGTGAAGATACAAGGTATTAAGTGTCATCCATCTACTGATACTTTTTCATTCTCAATCAAGTTAGATTTACCTCCCTCTCTGTCTAAACGTCAAGTTCTATCGCTCTTATCTCAACTATTTGACCCCCTTGGCTGGGTTTCTCCAGTTATTGTTAAGGGAAAAATTCTGATTGAAAAATTATGGCTAAATAAAATTCCATGGGACGATTACCAGCCTTATCTGAAATTCAAATTCCCCGGAATTATCTTCATATCACGAATAAATCTAGCCAACTGCATGGTTTCGCAGATGCGTCAAATGACGTTTATGGCGCGGTAGTATATCTCAGAAGCATTGATGATTACGGCAAATGCCACACCTCGCTCATAATGAGTAAAACCAAAGTTGCTCCACTGAAGCAGGTGACTAATCATCGGTTAGAATTGCAAGCAGCCTTGCTCTTAGCTCAACTTATCGCAGCTTTGCGAGAAGTACGGGCGTTTGCAGATCTGCTAGTTCAATGCTGGACAGATTCAAGTATAACGTTAGCTTGGCTGAACCAACACGCCTCTTCATGGAAACTTTTCATATACAACAGAGTGGCAGAAATCCATGAATTATTGCCGAGCCATCAATGGCGTCATGTACCCACGTTGAGTAATCCAACGGACCTTTCATCTCGCGGGTCTCTCCCTGCCGACTTAGTAAACTGCACTCTGTGGTGGTGCGGCCCAGAATGGTTGCCGAAAGAACCTTCTGATTGGCCCAATACATTTCCAGAGCCCCCTCCGGCTGAGCTGCTACAAGCTAAGATTATTGTCTCGCATGTCTCGCCTCATGCAGACACTCCATTGTATATAGTAGTTCATAAGTGTTCATCATGTCTTCGAGCTCTCAGAGTCACTGCATTTTTAATTAGATATAAAAATAATCTTAGATTCTGAATTAAACAGCGGGAATAAAAAACCGCGGATCAAGAGACAATTCTCATTAGCCCTCTGTCGGCGCAAGAACTTTCTAATGCAAAGTTTATTCTTTTCAAACATTTGCAAGCGCAAATGTTTGCTACAGAATTGCAAGCTCTAAGGGCTAACCTGTGCCCATTCAAAGTAAATTGTCCTCGCTCAACCCATATATTGAGAAAGATACGGGATTGATGCGCGTAGGATGACGGTTTAACAAATTCTTCATTACCGTTCAATGCAAAACATCCTATCGTACTTCAATCTCACCCAATCGTTACGGCATTCATTCGATACATTCACGAGCGTTGTTTACATGGTGGAATGAAGCTCACACTTAGTACTCTTAGGCAGAGCGTGCTGCTGGTAAGTCCACGGCCGCGAATTAAATTGGTAGTGTTCAAGTGTATAGTGTGTGCTAAACTACGCGCTACTTTATCAACGCAACTAATGGCCGATCTTCCGGCAACTCGCGTAACTCACTCTGAACGTACATTTGTTCAATGTGGAGTTGACTATGCAGGGCCCTTAAAAGTGCGCATGGCGGGCGGTCGCGGCATTCGATCGCAACAATGCTACATCGCAGTGTTCGTATGCCTTACCGTAAAAGCAATACACCTCCAATTAGTTTCAAATTACTCTTCTTACGCGTTTATCGCCGCCTTCAAACGTTTTACATCTCGGCGAGATATTCCCACTCATATGCACAGCGATAGAGGCACCTTTTAAGGTGCCGATCGGCTTCTTCATGAGGAATACGTGAAAGCCACCTCATCCACTGATTTCCAAGCGCTTCTAGCACGAGACAATGTCAAATGGCATTTTATCCCCCCTGTAGCTCCGCATTTTGGTGGAATTTAAGAGGCAGGAGTCAAAAGCATGAAAAACCATTTAAAACGCATACTTCTAGACCAGACACCAACATACGAAGAATTAACCACATTACTTTGCCAAATTGAGGCTGTGCTAAATACACGACCACTCGAACCGTTAAACGACAATGTGGATGACCTGGACCCTTTAACCCCTGGGCATTTTCTAATCGGAATTCCTCTAAATTCCATCCCTAAATGCTCCCTACTTGATGTCAACCCAAATCTCTTGTCTCGATGGCTGCGAATGCAGCATAATTTAGAATTATTTTGGAAGCGTAGGTCCGAGGACTATCTTAAGTCTCTGCAGCATCGCACGAAATGGAGATTACCTGAGATAGAGCTAAAAGTAGGACATATGGTATTATTACGACAGCCAAATATGCCATGTGCGTGTCATCAAGGTTAAACCAGCTAATTCTGAATTCATGCGTCCTAACTCCGAGCTTGTATTATTACCTATAAATCTCGAAAATACCAATGTATAATTATATTTCGTTGCATTTCATATAAGTTATTTACTGTCATCTGTACTATCTATATTAATAAATATCACCAACATCCTTTTTTTGTTTGTCAGCAAAATTAACAATATTTTATTGTAATTGGATCTACGATAAAACTCACAAATTGTTAACTCTTTAATTATGTAACTTTAGTCTTTATTCATCGAGCACATTGCTTAGGTTAAGTATATAAGCGTGTACTGAAATCATTATTTCAAGGCGGGCGGTCTGTTGCGGAAAAGACTGCCAAAGTCACTTTAGCGGCGTCGCCGAGGTGTGCCTGTACGTGTGTGCCTGTGTAGCGTAGCCGTACCCTCCCGTGGATATGTATGTTTGTGCTTGTATGCGGCACAGCGTCGCTTTCCCCATGTGTGTGTATGTGTGTGTGTCGCGCCGATCGCCGTCTTCCGACTGCGGCGCGCCGACACAGTCAGACGTCTCTTGACGACCGAGCGAATCGGAGGTTAGACCGCGTGCAAAAACTATGTGCTCCGCGTGTAGACGTAAGCGGAAATCTGTACAGCAATGTGCTCCAGAGAAAAAGTGGCTTAATAAATTCGGAATTAAACATTACTAACAATCTTGTGTGCTATCCTGATTTCATTGCATTGCCCTCCGAAGTTTCAGCGGCTTATTCTGATAAACAAATCCTGCGGTCCCGCCCGCAACAGAACTAAAGAAGCTATACATTACATCGATCATCAAAACTAGGCGTAAGCTTATTATACCACCTAAGTGTTCGAAACTGTGAGTGATAAAAAGAGCTATGTAAAAGCTATAAAAGTATATAACTGCATTCCAAAAGTTAATCCAAATCTTAAAACGCTAGATATAACTAAAGGTTATAATAAAAAAAAAGATAAAAAAATGGATTAGAAATAATATATTTTAAAATAAATATGGGTTTGGCATGGATTATTGTGTTTAACTGTTATATATAAAAAATTAAAAAAAATAAAAAAACAAAACATCAATTTAGTTTGTATTACTAATAATTAGTTTGTAAGTATACCGAACCGTAAGATTTAATACAGAACAATCACACCGAAGTTTCAGCGGCCGCTTATGCCGACTGCTTTCTAAGCAGTCAAAATCTAAGTTAGCTAACGCGTAATTTGAATACGAAGAAATTATTTATTTTAGTTATTTTTTATTCATTGATTTTAATCGTCAAATAATATTATTCTTTTATTATCATTATTATTAAAAAGTTTTTAGTAAAAGATTTTAGTAAAAAAACTTTTTCTTAGATTACAATTTGTGTATACTCATAGTTCTATATTATATAATTATATTCTATCTCTGTTTCATTTAACTAATTAATATATTTTATACAGGTACTTATGTCGTATAGAAGAGATGAGGCAGTCTCTTCGTATCATTGAACAGTGTTTAAACAGGATGCCTAGCGGAGAAATACGAACAGATGATGCTAAAATTGCGCCACCAAGTAGAAAAGAAATGAAAAATAGTATGGAAGCTTTAATTCATCATTTTAAATTGTTTACTCAAGGTTTTCAAGTACCCCCTAGTTCCACATATACCTGTGTTGAAGCTCCGAAAGGTGAATTTGGCGTGTATTTAGTTAGTGATGGAAGTTCTAGACCCTATAGATGCAAAATCAAAGCACCTGGATTTGCTCATCTTGCTGCTTTACAAAAAATGGGTCCTGGCCATATGTTAGCTGATATTGTAGCAATTATCGGTACACTTGATGTGGTATTTGGAGAAATAGATCGATGAAATGTTTTATTGATTACTGTAGAATAAAAATTAATTTTATCTATTACCTATGAATAAACTTAATGTATAAGTCTCAAAAGTATGGACACACTTGAATATCTTGAAAAGTAAGGGCGCTAGAAAAAAACTTTAAATACAAAAGATTTGTGAAATTAAAACGGTGATCTGATGGTGACCTTGAATTTGACCTTGAGCTTGACCTTCAAGGTCTTTTGAAGGTTAACCTAATTTTTTTTAAATAACTAGCCCTATTTTTCACACCGGATTCAGAAAGAAATTTTACGCCCAAAACGATAGTCTTTAATTTATAAGACCGACCTTCAGAAGGTGAAATAAAGGTAAAATTTTCAAAAATCATCCAGAAGCTGTTTCTTTGAACTTTTTAGGATTTATGAACAAATAAATATAAGAGTAGGTTTCGGGGCTAACGACCATGAGCATCATGATCTTAAAGTTAATTTTCAAGGTTACCTGAAGGTTAGTGTATTTTTTTCAAGGAAAGCCATTTTGAAACGGGATTCGAAAATAACGGAAAATTTTACGTTGGAACTGACATTTCTTACAAACAGCTTCTGGATGATCTTTTAAAATTTGACTTTTCTTCCATCTTCTTAAGATGATTCTTATAAATTAAATCTATTATTTTGGACGAAAAATTTCTCGCTCTTTCGGAATCCGATGTGGAAAATACAGATTCCTATTTTAAAAAATCATGTTGACCTTCAAATGACCTTGAAGGTCAAGCTCAAGGTCAAATTCAAGGTCACCATCAGATTACTGTTTTAATTTCGCAAAACTTTCGTATTAAAAGTTTTTTTCTAGCGCCGTTATTTATCCGGATATTCAAGTCTGGAAAACTTTTGGGACACACTATATATGTGAATGCGGTGCTTAGAGTAGAGTGGATTCTCAGAATCAATCAGGTAAAATACAAATTTAAGAATTAAACCATGCCAATGAGCCTTCTTTTGGTCTGGAGCGCTGCTAGAGACCGATTCCCGGAGACCGGAGTTGCATCCAGAGCGCCGAAGTTACGCTAGAATCTCACGCCTGCGCAATAGTGAGATGCATTGATTGACACTTGGAAGGAGAACGGTTGGTAACACCCAAGATGCGTTACAGTAATACCATTAATAAATTATTACTAAATACGAGTAATAGAAACTATGCAAGTACAAAACTAACATTAAAAATGAAATCTAAATCTAAACTTTAAATAGGGAAAAATAAAAATGAGGCGTTTTATATCAACTGCCGCAACACGGCGCGCGAGTGCCAAATCGTGCTATATCCAGCTCATATTTACGATACTAAAACGTACTTAAACAAATTTTATAATAAGCACTTTTAACGTATTTTTTCCTCAGCTTTCCAATGGTGCAGTCAGATTTTTCGAAATTTTTCATTTTTACTTTCAAAACGTATAAAACGTGTTGAACCTCGAAAAATATACTTACTATACGGATTCCTCATCATCGGAAAGATGAGGAAAAATTATGTCAGAAATGCTTATCATTAAATTCTTTTAAGTATGTTTTAGTATCGTAAACATGAGCTGAATATAGTACGATTTCGCGCTCGCGCGCCGCGCTTGAGTAGTTGACATGAAACGCCTCATATGGGTGATTCTCAGCAAAAGTACTCAGTTTTACATGTAATTTTCGTCGTAGCTACTAAACCTTTTACTTTGAATGATAATGAACATCTGGTGATTTTTAATTTCATGATATCATATTTTAGTTACTTGAGTTTCATTCTTGTAAAAAAAAAAGGTGTTTGAAAAAAATTGAAGATTATACACCATAAAATCTAATAAAATACCCACGGAGATTACAGGACAGAATCGATGTACTTTTGCGGAAAATCACCCATATATGATCTGATATTAATATTATTATAAATTTAAATCTCATTTACATGTAATTACAGTAGAACCTGCATCATTCGCCACCACTGAATTCGCTGTTTATTCAAAACTTTTTATTTATTTACTTACAATTTTATTTTGCACACTCAAAAAAACCCACTTATGGATATAATGCTAAATTAGAAAAAAAAGGTTTCCATGCGCACTCACAAACTTCAGCAGAGTAGTGGTAAAAAAGGAAAAATCAAATTGGCGTATCAGTGCGTATGTTAAACGCTGAGCGATAATACGAAATTTTCCGATTTACGATTTCAAAATTATACTATCTTACTACCTGTACACACTGTTATGTTACGACTTTATTTCTTTGTAAATGCATTCAAATTATAATACCCGTTATAAAGTCATAGCGTAATTAACTTACATAGGAATTATAAAAGTGCGAATTCAACTTTCAATGCTACACCGAAAGCCTTGTCGTCGAAGCGAAGTCAGAGTAATATGACGCCCTATCTGGTCGTACAATGTGTATTCCGTCGCTAACGGCGTAGTTAAGAGAAGGAGGGAATGTTGCGATCCGGGGGAAGTAAGCGAGCGCACCTGCGCTGCAATCTAGACGCTAAGAGCAGAGAGTGGTAAGTTTTCACCAGATGTGCATCGTATAGTTAACGCATGTAGCCATATCTAAGTATTCCAACAACCACGTGCCCCTCACGTTTTACTTTATTTTTCTTCACTTCAAGTTATATAAAAATTACATCAATTCACAGTTCTTATATATATAATTAATTGAATTTATTTATCAATCGAAAAAACCGGAGCGCAAATTTTCAAGCATAAACTATCCGCTACCTGCTGGTCGCGCCAGTTGAGTCCCCTGCTTTGGGAGAGATTGAATTTACTCGATACACAACACCATTAAAGTAAGAATAATATCGTTAATTATATCCGCCTTGTAACTCTCAATTATACGCATGCGAGAAACATATGATCGTTGAAATGGATCAGTGGATATATCTCCCCATATTATACAGTTGCTTCAAAAAGCTTACCACCTAGCTCCCCCCCCCCCTCTACTTCAAAATAATGTAAAAATATGATTATTTATACATTATTTTGAAGGAACTTTATCCATCTTTGGAGCCCCTTGGGGATACGATGGTGAGTAAAGTTTTTTTTTTAAATCACGTATAAATAATCACATTTTTACATTATTTTGAGGGCTGTTGAGGGGGGAGGGCTGTGTCGTAAGCATTTTCTTTCAACTATATAATATAGGAAGAAATTATTACAATTAAATCCCAGAATGGGCAAAGATCATTTTATAACCTAAAAAAATTCATTAAGGTTTTGATTTTCAAAAAAATCTCTTATACAGGTATGAAAAAATATAGTTAAATTCTACGAAAAATTACAAGACAAAAAGTCTAGGTAAGATATGTCGAAATTTGGCTTCGTTTTTAAGCAAAAAAATACGTTAATATTGATAAAATTACATCAGTAAATTCAGAATTTTGATTAACTTTTAGCTCAAAAACGAAGCAAAATTTCGACATATCTTACCTAGACTTTTTGTCTTGTAATTTTTCGAAGAATTTAACTATATTTTTTTCAGACCTGTATAAGAGATTTTTTTTTTTAAATCAAAACCTAGATGAATTTTTTTAGGTTATAAAATGATCGAATACCATTCTGGGATTTATACCGATACTTCGTACAATAAAAAGGTATCTCCATGAATTTTTCAATCGGAGATACCTTTGACCGGTTTTTTTCTGTATGAATTGTAATGTTTCATTTGGAGGTATGTGAGTGACAGTGTACACATACAACTTTGAAAATATTTTTATTGAAAAACTGAGAAAATTTTACAAAAAAAAACTATTCTTGTGTATATCGTGAAAACTGCTTCCTTGAAGAGTTATAAATTAATGAAAATCGGTTAAAACTGAAAAAAATCATCAAAATTCAGTTTTTGACCTCTTATATTTCCAAAACTATAGCTTAAAAAAATCTGAAAAAATTCATAGCACTTCAAAATATGTAGTAAAAAGTATAACAAAATTTTTATAGATATAGATATGTATTATTAAAGAGAGAGAGAGAGATAGATAGATAGATAGATAGATAGATAGCCTTTTATTCGCCTAGTCGGCAAAATTAAGATATACAATATGATACAGTTTCGTTATGGTAGAGAATCGCAGACAATATACGTTATATAATATAAAATCGAAATATACTAAATAATAAT
>JAWWEQ010049911.1:0-12562 GCA_035583055.1 Torymus tubicola
TAGATTATGCCACTCCAATCTTATGCACAATCATCTATGCATAATTTATTTATAGTCTACACTTAATTTTTTTACATAGGTAAATAATGAAGTGTAATCCTTTTTTTAATTTATTATGTTAAAAATAAAATTTAGACTAAGAATCTTTTTAATTTAGTCATGTGGGACCCACAGGGGTCCCATATGATTCCCCATGGGATCCTGCAGCAATTTCTCACATGGGTCCCATGTGAGCTTTTTCAGCAGGGATATGTCTATCTATTATATATCATTAGTATAGCGTATTTTGATTTTCGCGCTGCTTACTTCAACATCACATGAATAAATCCTTTCAATAAAAGTAATCACCCTATGTGTAAAAATTTGTCGAATTTTCCTTCAACATTTAGGAGTGCGCATCCCTTCGTACCAGAAAATGCGAATATTGGTTCCAACTGTCAACGTCAATAAACATAAATAAGCGATGCAAAAAAAGCTAAAATTAAATGTACGGATGAATATCATAAAGCAGACGTGGCAGTTCTCAACCAATTTAAAAAAAATTATTCGGAATCAACGAGTAAAATCTTCCTTTTCATCAAAAAGGTTTTGTAGTTCCAGCTGAATGGCATTTTCATGCAACAGCGCACGGTAAAGTGCGTGCGATGGGTATAGGTGCAAATTTGAAAAGAGGGACAAAAAGAGCAAGTCTGCAACTCTCTTTGAGTAATCATATTTTAACACCAGAATAACTTTATAACTAAAGTTTTTGACAACACTAAAGAGACCTATGAAAAAGCCTTTTTGAAACTAAAATCGAAGCTAGGTAAAATTAAATCTGTACTGGGAACTTTATAGTACCATGCCGTTATTCCAATGAATAAAAAAACATTAAAAAAACGTCTATGAGTTGAGAATATCAAATTGTCCTCAAAAGTCAAAACAAAATAAAATTATCTACTTTAAAAAAAAGGTATTACTAGTATAAATACTAGTTTATTGTTGCTATTATTAACGAAATCAAAATTTTAAGCGGTTGTTAGAGAGTGAGGTGCGTTTAGTCCACTCGCTTTACAGCGCAACGCATACCCCTGGCGAAAGACCAGCTGCGTCTACTCTTTCGCATTCTGTTTCTCGAAGAAAAACATTCGAGCAAGTTTTGCAAAATATCCTTTTCGACGTAAAAAATGCTCAGCTTTCAATCTAGAGGGTAAAAAAAAAATATAGACTTTTATAGATACAGCATGTTTTACACTTTTTGAGGGTGAAAATGGAAAATTTCGGAAAAACCACCTACACCATTGGAAAGCTGAAGAAAAAATACGTCGGAAACGCTTATCACATAATTTTTAATAATAAAGAAATGCATAAATCATTTTGAAAATGAAAAACATGGTGCAGATTATTACAAGTCTCTACAGTTACAATAACGGATAGTATAGGACCAATAACACTGTCTGCTGTATACTGTTCTCCAAACCACAGCATCAAAAGTGAAATGTTTGAAAATTTTTTCGAGATGTTAGGTAATAGATTTATACATGGAGGTGACTACAACGCTAATCATACATGGTGGGGCTCAAGATCAGTAATCCCAACTCAAAAAGGCAGACAATTCTACGAGTCAATTAAAAAAAAAATAAAATATAATTTCAAAGGGTGAACCCACGTATCGGTCGACAGATACAAACAATCACCCAGATTTAATAGATTTTTCAATTACACAAGGTATTAATCCAAATTATATAAAAGCTGAATTGTGTTTGAACCTTTCGTCTGATCATTCACCGATACTATTATTTGTAATTGCTGAAACAGTGAATCTGCGAAAAAATATAAAAATATATAGTAAACAAACAAGCTGGAATATGTTCAGGAATTATATAAATAATCATTTGAGCTGCGACGTTCCGCTAAAGACAAATATACAGATAAAAGATGCTATTGAAAACTACTATAAATTAATTCATATACTAATAAACGTGGCTACTCCAAGTAAAAGAAACTTATTCGTCAAAAAAATATCCCACCATCTATAGCAACAAAAATCAAAGAAAAACGATACCTACGTTGAATATGGCAGAAAACCAGACTTAAAAGCGATACGCTACGGTTTTCGCTTCGTATTTCAACAGAGTTTTTAACGAGCCAGAACGAATGATTCCCTTTGAAGAGGAAAACAATCTACTACAATCACAAAATACGCAATTATCAGATATAAAACAAATTAAAGAATACAAACTTAAAGCAATAATAAGTGTAATTAGAAATTTGAAAACTAAAAAAACTCCAGGCTATGATAATACGGTGTAATCTTGGTCAATTCTTGTCTACGAACCAGCTACTTTCGTGATAAATGGAAAGTTGCTCAAATTATATTAATACCTAAACCAGACAAAGATCATAACTTGGTAACATCATACAGACCTATCAGACTCTTACCCATATTGTCAAAAATCTTTGAAAAATTAATAGCCACCAGACTAAATAAAATCATTGAAGATAAAAAACTGCTTACAAATCATCAGTTTGGTTTTCGCCACAAGCATACCGCAATCTAGCAAGTGAATAGAATTACTATGAAAATCAGAAGCATTTGAGAAAAAGTACTGTTATTTTTATGTTATTCAAAATAAACAAATACTTGCCTTCAGAGTACTACTTACTGCTCAAGTCGTACTTAAGCAATAGAACTTTTCAAATTAAAATCAACTCCACAATATCTGAAATATATCAGAGCAGGAGTTCCTCAAGGTAGTGTGCTCGGGCCTATCTTGTACTTAATTTACACGGCTGACTTACTGACACAAGAAAATATAACAATCGCCACATACGCAGATGATACATCAATAATGGCATGCCATCAAGTCGCAAAGTCAGCCTCAGAAAGACTCCAGGCTTATTTAAATGACGCACAAGAATGGTATAGAAAATAGAGAATAAAAGTAAACGCAGATAAATCAACTCACGTCACCTTTACACATCGGTAATATTAAATTTAAAACAAATATCACAGAGTGAAACTGTCAAATATCTTGGTATGCACCTTGACAGAAGACTTACTTGGAGAATGCACATCTGAACTAAAAGGAAGCAGCTAAAATTGAAGTTAAGCAAAATATACTGGCTGCCAAGGAAAAACTCAAAACTTAAAATTGACAACAAACTACTTATATATAAAAGCATACTAAAACCAGTCTGGACATATGGTACCCAACTATGGGGCACGAACTCAAACAGCAACGTAGAAATACTTGAACGTTTTCAATCTAAAGTATTGAGAACTATAGTCAATGCGCCATGGTTCGTTCCTAATGATCTGATCAGAAAAGATCTAAATATACCGTTGGTAAAAGAAGAAATAAGTACTTTCTTTAATAGATACAATTATATTAAATAGATACAATAATACATATAGATCAGTAGATTGAGGTGAAAGTCTTTTAAGGACATTCTAATAAACCAACAACAAAGAATCTCTTGATTTAATAGTTTATGTTTTGCAAATAAAAGTTATTATTATTTGTAAACAAAATTTTCGTAAATAGGAGTGTATACTGTTGAGTAAACACTCACAGGTTATGTATAATTTTATAATCTACACTGAACGACATTATCAAACTAGCCAGTATGTGTAAATATTTTCAAATAATAAATAAAAAAACTTTTTGCTTATATATATATATTGTTCATAACCCATTGCATGCAAGAGAATTATTTGAAAAATATAAAGTTCACTTTTACAATCCAAAACTTTGTAAAGAAGTTGGTGAAAATAAAGCAGACTGCACGGGCCACGGACTGCGCGGGTCACGAAATGAGCAGGTTTCGAAATCACCGGGTCCAGCCCGCGTTCGAATGCTGGCGGTCTTGCAGCGCTCGAGAGCTGGCGGTTTTATACTGGGCGGTCTTGCAGCGCTCGAGAGCTGGCGGTTTTATACTGGGCGGTCTTGCAGCGGGCTGTCAGCTGCCTGCGGCTGTTTTCCATTGTGATTTTTTTTTCGTTAAAATTTTGTCGTTGTTGTAGCTCCTGCGGAGCGACTCTGGGGCTGTTTTGATCCATCGTGATCGAATGAAGAGAAATGAGATATATATATGGGTATTTATACCAATTTCTTGACGTCATCGCTGATTGGGCTGTATTGAACTATGCGATCGTGTAAAATCAAACAGTAGGCGGAAGTTTCGGGAATAAAATTATCTTTTGTTTCGAATTTCAAACGAACATCGATGGGGGCGATCTATAGAGATTCGTTTCATTTTGAACAGTCTATAACTATCAAGGGCATGAAAGTAAGATACTGCATCTTTTTCAATATATGTTCTGAATTTTTACCGTAGTAACAATTTTGGAAACTAGCATACATATCGTAGAGTACGGCATATTGATTACGGTTAACGTTGAGGTTAAGCTTACCGTATGGATAATACTGAGATTTGAGAAAGAGTTTTACATCTGTAAGATTGCAGTGATCGAATTGGCTAGCATCCATAGCCCTCTGATCTTTTCGATTGGTTTGGAAACCTAAGACGACAAAACGTGGTTTTTCAAATTGATTCGATGTTTTAACGGTCCATACCTGTCTCCAAAGTAGTTGGAAGTAGCGGGTACTCATACAACTCCCAAGTACAAAAACTCATGGAAATAGGGTGGATCTTTCCCCACGAAATCGAGTAGACGAATTTCGCTACTATTAAATGCAACTACGTATGGCATTAGCCATTCGATTTGAGTTAATTCTATCTTGAAGTTCTCAAAATTTGCGACATTTTCTACTCTAACAGCGATTTGTATAACAGCATTTATGTGATTTCTGAATCTCATGAGAATGAGTTCATGCTTTGCATTTACCTTATCCTCTACCAGGAACGATTTTTAAACCTAGACTTTTTAGAATTTGCATGCTTCGACGTGATAGTGCTTTCGTAGTTCGTGGATGACTGATGCTTTTCGAACATGTCGTTTTGCTTATATAGTTTCTATTGTAAACGATACCCATCACGACTGTTTGAGATGTAATCTGGTAGTAATAACCTCTTCCCGAAAATTGACCAAATTTCTATCTTGATCGACAATCCGTATTTGCAAATGATCTATGTTTTTTACAGCTACCAGAAGGTAAATAACGTGATAAGGAACTTGTATGATTTTATATCCTGGCGGTACGGCAGGAAAAAATTCGTGAATCGTGTGTATTTTTTGACCGTTTATACATGCTCTTGCAGTAATATTACACTCAACTCTTAAAGCATTAATTTTAATAATTTTAACAGGTAAATCGGAAGTATGTAAAACGTTTGCTTCAAGACCATGTCTGGTGAAACCTAGAAGTTGCCGTGGCGAATTTTAAGGCCTAAAATGAATAGGCTGACTACACTTGATGGTACAGCGAAGTATATTATTATTTGATTTTAAATTAAACTTGATATCGTTGTGCGCTAATTTTTTAAGAACAAATTTGTTAATATCTTCAATTTCGTAAATTCCTATTGGTAGAATGTAAACGTTTCCACCTACGTAAAATTTGTTATTATTACTGTCTATGTTCGGGATAGAATTGAATGTTAAAAGTTCTACGAGATCTAGTACGTAATTTTTATTTGAGGGTAGCTCGATTGGCAGAAAATACTGAGCCTCTAGTATTAAAGACGTACCTGAAAGTGTCAAGGTTAATAAATTTTCCATGACTGCTTAATTCAAAATGATGAAATTTTTCTTTTACAACTCTTTATATAAGTCTATGTCTAAGTCTAACGGGTGGGGCGGGCAAGCGGTTCTGTCCGAGACATACTGCCCGGTACTCAGGTATACACCCATTGTACCTTCCCCCCTACACTAGCCTAATTCACTTTTTGTCATACTTCTGGAGGCAGACGGAGCGAAGGCTCCCTTTTCTCAGATCCTCAGGGCAGAGGAAGCTTTCCCCCACACCCTTCGCCTTGTCCCCACAAAAGCGGAGCATCAACAGATGAGGTGCAAGATTGACTCGTCCGGCTCCTCACACCTCTTCGCAGATGTCGAGTGCCCTTGCCTGCCAGCCGATCTGCTTTTTCATTTCCTCTGACACCTTCATGTCCCGGCAACAAAACCAGGCTTTGGGTTTTGGTACGGGCTAGGTGCGTGAGGGTGTCTCTGCAGTATAATACTTCTCTAGGGTGTAAACTGTTGCTGTCTAGAGCCAGGAGTGCTGCTTTGCTGCCCGAGCAGATGGTGACCAGGCATCCACCAGGGTCTCCAGCTGCCTGCACAGCTGCGCAATCCGCTATAGCTCTTACCTCTGCTTGAAACACAGAGGCTTGGGGATAGAGTGTGAAGATCAACTCTGCGGAGCCGCCCTGTTTCCACGCCCCCGCCCCCGCGCCATCCGTCTGTGTGAGTGGATGAGTACCGTCGGCCCACTCTTGTCTTTGGGGGATGGGAACTGTGAAGGGTTTCAGGAAGGAGATCCTTTGCCCTATTCAGTCACATCCTGCTGCTTCAATCTCGGGTGATTGAACTCTAATTTATCGATAGGGTTATTACCCTTTCTGGACTGATTAAAAAGTCTTCTGGCCATTTTCCTCAGTGCTTCCAGTGACGGGTTCCACCATGGTGCGCCCTTCTGGACCGGTCTCAAACTCAACCTACATTTGTTCTCGAAAGCATTGACAAATTTATCCTATAGGACCTTACTTTAGTGATCAAGCTTAACCCGATTGCCGTATCTGCCCGGAAAGGACTTGAGCTTGGCCCCTAGTTCCTCGACGTAGGAAGCCCAGTCAGTCTTCCTCGGGTTTCTGCGGAGTCTCGATTCTGTGCTACGTCCCCTGATCTCAAAGACAATATGGTTGTGATCCGACATGGAGACCTCTTCCGAGACCCTCCAGCCTATGACTTTTCTCCAAGTAGCCTTAGAGGCCAGGGTGATGTCTATTACTTGTTCTCTGTTGGCGTTCTGGAACATGGCTTTGCACCCCGTGTTCAGAAAGTCCAGATTGGTGGTGGAGAGGAACTGCAGTGGATACCCGCGATCCCCTCCAGAACCAGTTGTCCAGGAAGGACGGGAAGTAGCCGCCTGCCGGCATCTCGTCGATGGCTTGCTCCACCGACGCGAACACTAGTCTGCTTTGCTCTTCGCTGAGGCCGTCCTCCGGGTAGGACTGCAGAATGACCGCAATCCTAAGTGGATTGGCGACCGCCGCACTGTAGCTCGGTCGCCCCGCCTCAGTCGACATTCTCTTTATTTCTCTGGGGGTGAAGCTGTCAGAGTCCCGGGTTCTCTTGGTAGAGATCGACTTCTCGACGCCCCCCGTCCTTTCTTTCTCCCGGAGTCCATGCTGCTCACCCCCCCCCCCGCGAGATCTTGGCCCTCAGATTGGATCCGCTGAAAGTCGCTGAACCGGAAGCGGGAGGCACCGACCCGCCGTCCAACTTTCTTTTGGCCAGCAGCCTCCCCTGCCTCTCCGCCGCTGGGCTTCTTGTCTTTGCTTTTCTTTTTCTTAATGTTCCCAGCCCCATCAGTATCACGGGCCTGGAGGTCTACGTCCTGCCGGAGGTTGGTCACATCCTTCTGTGCCGCACCAGTGTCGTGGTCTACGACGACCACGTCCTGATCTTTTCCTTTCCACGAATTCTCAGTTGAGCTAGGGGGCTCAGATAACAAAGCGGGCGCTTTTAGAACAGCTTTCATTTTCGAACTCATACTTCATATTTTGAAAAAGCGGGTGAACTAAGTGTTGGTGGTCGGGTTAAAACTTCCACCTGCGATTATGCCCCGCTCAGAACCGGACGGCTCAATTTCGCTCCCCCCATCTGGTGGCCTCAGAAGAGCCTCCCTCCCTGAACGGAATGGTCCTATCCGATCACCACCAGGCACTGCCGCCCAGAGAAAGATTATACACCGACTCATAGGGCAGCCAGGAATTGGACGTTTACTTTTTCCCGGGCCCTGTATTATCCGGCGGTCTGGGAGCGCCACACAACCCAGTTTTTCATCTGTAACCTCCGGCATCGGGAGTAATGTCCTTTAGCAGGCGCTCCTGGCAGGGGGAATCGACGGTTTCCGTAGCAACCCGCAATGAAAGTGTATCTGTTGTGATTATGTTGGTCAGTAGAGTGTTGGAGTGGGGACGTGTAGAGTATTTCCTGACAGACACTACCGTATTCGCCATATCAGGGGATTGTTCTTAGTTACTATTCGAGCCGTACAGACTCCCTCAGTCCGAGATGTGCCCTGCCCAGGAGTCCAGTGCCGTACATTCTTTATGGAGAAACAGCATTTTCCTCCTGCCATCCATCTCGAGCCGTTTTTACAGGGATCCACAAGCCGAGCACTCGGCAAGGTAACAATCCTTCGGGAAGGGGGGGGGGGGGAATCTTTATATAGCACCAGTCAGAAACTTCAGACAGAAGTGTCCACAATTGAAAGTGTCAAAGTCTTGATATTTTTTAGGATTGTAGTTCACTTCATCAACTCCAAGATATAGCATTAAATCTAGCGGTGGGCGGAGGTCGCCAAAGCTATCAAAATATACATCTATGCCTCGCTCTAATTTTAACATACTTTTTACCGCCAGCTTTTATCAAAGCTGACCGGATGACCGTCAGAGCGTATTTGGTCGGTGCTGATTTAACCGCTGCAGCTTTTATAATATTTTTAAAAGAAACTTGCTTCCTTTTCTTCTTTAAACCTATACCGAACTTTGATTTTAATTTCATGGCGTCAGTTACAACCTATGCTGCGGCTTTTTCACCAATACAAATGTCACTTGATTTAACATGATTTCAAGCATTATCAGCTAAAATTTTGTCTGCTTCGTTTTGCGCTTGAATGTTTTCACGATTTTTGAAATAAGCTATATCGTGCTCCTTACAAGCCGCGTCGAGAGGATTGATTCCAAGATCTCCTTCGGCTAACCGCTGAACCAAATTTGTCCCTGGACCACACTGTTGATATTCGAGTATGTGAAGTTCGATGGTAAGTTTATTAATAACTTTATTGACTAAGCCACATCCTCGTTTGTGTATGATCGTCACTCTTTGAAGGCTTACGTAATACTAATGGATAAATCTATAAAAGGCTCTATATATACTGAAACATTCAGTCATAATTTCGATTTCACAAAGTAGAAAACATGAACTTCAAAGAGTAATCTCTTAAGTTACCAATAGAAAACTTTGATGCCGTTGTGGAGCAAGATAAAAAAGTAAAGCGGCATGGTGATCTACTAACTCACAGTATACGCGCTGTTTTCTGCGGTTCGTCAAATTGTAGAAAAACAAACAGCTTACTTACTTTGATAACCCACCCCAACGGCGTTCGATTTGAAAATGTTTACGTTTACTCAAAATCACCATTTACCAATATATAAATTTGAGTGAAATATTAGAGCCTATAGAAGGTGTACATTATTTCCCATTCAGTGAACACGATGCAGTTGTTGATCCCGACCATGCCTTTCCAAATTCTATCATGATATTTGACGACATTGCTTACGAGAAACAGAACAGTGTTAAAGCTTTCTTCTGCATGGGTAGACATAAAAAAGTCTACTGTTTTTATCTACGCGAAACCTATGCTCATGTACCTAACCATATTGTTAGAGATAACGTAAACTTACTTGCTCTATTTAGACAAGATGCAGTAAATTTAAAACATATATATGAAGATCACGTAAATACCGATATGACATATGTGCAGTTCAAAGAATTGGGTTCTAAATGGTGGAGAGATGATAAACATGGTTTTTTAGTGATTGATAAAGATAGGGGGATAAATGATGATGAATATCAAAGGGTTTCCATAATTTTGCTATAAATATAACCTACAAGTAGAAATCTATCCTCAGTTTCTAAGAAAACGTTGAAGCGACAACATGGCTGATTTTCAACAAGAAAAGATCGTACTTCGACAACTCGTCATGACTCAAGATATTCAACGTAAATATAGAATATTAAAATTTGGAAAAGAAACTAGCGAGAAGATTTCAAATGAAGCTTTTAAACCAATAGTAGACTCACTACACAAACTCATCGATTCAAGAAAAATTACAGTACAATATCTATTTATGGCGTACGTAAAGAGAATAATGAATTTTTCATTGGTAACTTACCGATTACCTTTAATGAAAAAAATGTCAAAGTAGGTGAAGTAGAATATCCAAATACTTCAGGATTACGTTAACTACTCATAGCGAAAAATCCAAGTAAGAATTATCATTCTACAGACTTGAAAAATTAGCGTAAAATTTTAGAGCAGTCATCGGTACACAAAAGACGCTACGACAAGGATGAAAGAATTCGTTATCACAATAGTCACAATTTAGTAATATTATAGCTAAAATGTTTAATATAACTGCGAAATCAACTACTGGACTCCCAATACATTCTGGTGGATCTCTACCTCGTTACATAATTGCTAAAAAGCATACTGCTCTTGATTACGTCTACTGAGACGATCCAAATGAACTCGTCGACCGTCTTCAATTACTTGTTGCTGAACAATCGGCTGGGAATTAAGCCCTGTTAATAAAATACACTCTATAATTGAAGAGTTACGAGAAGCAGGCTATATATATTAAGTGCACAAGAATATATGCATCATTTTCGAAATGAGCGTCGACGTGTTCGAACGTAATCTCAATAAAGCTGAAGATAGTCGAGGACCACCTGGTGTCGGTTTTTAAATTACTTCAGAAGGTCACTACGACATTCAAAATAAAAAATTATGCAATGTTGCCGAACCTCAACAACTAAGTGATGTTGTTAATTTAGAAACTTTACGAAAGATTATTCAAATAGAAATTCGTGGAATAACCGATATAACTACAAGACTTAGAAGTCTGGATGACTTAGATATAATAGTTGATAATCACAGAGATGAACTTGATGCCCAACTGTCTCAAATAAAAGCTGACATTTTGACTATAAAAGAGGCTATGGCACAGTTAGTCAATCATTAAGCATGGAGAGACTAGTTGAAGAGCTACACAAACCTGCAAGACGCAACTATACACGTCGAAGCTTTGACGTGCGTGGTTTGGACGAGACATGGCAAACAGAGCTCGTCGAAATGGTTCCTTACGCTCGAGATAACAAGGGCTATAGGTACCTACTCACTATAATCGACATTTTCTCTAAATATGCGTGGGCTATTCCTGTGAAGAGAAAAACGGGCAAAGATGTCACAGAAGCTATGAAATCTGTATTAGTTAAAGGCAGAGTGCCCAAAAATCTCCATACTGACAGAGGCAAAGAATTTTATAATGAAGATTTTCAAAAACTTATGAAAACGTACAAAATAAAGTTGTATTCAACCTTTAGTAATCTAAAAGCATCAATATGTGAACGTTTTAAACGAACTCTAAAAAGTGCAATGTGGAAAAAATTCAGTCTGAGAGAAAATTACAAGTGGTTAGATATTTCAACTGATTTGCACATACAATAATCGTAAACATCGTACTATCGGTGTAAAATCGAAAGATGTAACAGCCAGTACCGAAGCAGATATACTGAAGAAAGTTACTCGTAAAATAATTAAGAAGATTAAGCCAAAATTTAATTTGGTGACACAGTTCGAGTAAGCAAAACTAAAGCTGTATTTGATAAAGGATATACTCCCAATTGGTCTATAGAGATATTTACAATTGTACGTATAGCAGCTACAAGTCCTCCGACTTATCATCTGAAAGACTATCAAGAACAACCCATATCAGGCGGATTCTACGAACAAAAACTACTTAAAGCCAAATATCCAGATACCTTGTAGAAAAAGTTATTAAGGAAAAAGGAAGGAAAATTGTTGTAAAATGGCTTGGCTTTGATAATTCACATAACGGTTGGATTGATAAAAAGAGATGTATAAAATCATGAATTATTTAAATAAATACAATTTTTTTAACGAGAACATAGTCTTTCTTTATTTATCTATTATATTTACAAACCCAACCGCTTTAAAAAAGGAAATACTCGAAAGAACAATTTTATAATACTAAGCAATGACTTTACAAAACTAATCGCTTGCAAACAATTTTCTTTAATATAGAATAATGTTTTAATTTAATAACTCAACCACTAAAATTAAATTCTTACTTTACTATTCACTCTTCTTCAGTCGAAATATTTTCCCATTCCTTCAGCTAGTCGGCCAGATAGAATTTTTTCATTTTTTTTACATTGTATAGGGCGTAATTAGATTTATACGCCCCGTGACGGTTAGTGGATATGGTTAATTATTTTGTACGATCAAATAATGGAAAACCGGAATCCGCGATGTCCGACACAGTGAAATTGAAACGCTCCAACCACTTCTTCTTCGTGTCACCTATGACAAATATTTTTTCTGCATCTTTTAGCGAATCTCTGAGTAGGTATCCAATTTCAGTTAGTCGATGTCACCGGAACCCCAAGTTAATCCATGGTATAAAGTTCTACCTACAAATATGGAGAAATAAGGAGAATAGTTGCAGCATTCATAGCACAATATAAGAAAGAAGATAGAGAATTGCTAAAGCAGGAAATTATAAACGAAATTGATCCAGAGTTAAACAAGGGGAAAACGCACAACGAAACCATTTATGAAGACCTAAGTGAAGTAGAAGCGTT
>JAWWEQ010049912.1:0-12561 GCA_035583055.1 Torymus tubicola
TTTGGTTTTTTTTCAACATCACTATCAATCGACGAGATGATGATAAAATATTTTGGACGATGTTCTTTCAAACAATTTATCAAATCCAAACCAATTAGACTTGATATAAAATTGTGGGGGTTGGCTAGTGCTAATGGACATCTATTTGATTTATTTCACGTTTATTTCGATAACCTATTTTCTTCTGCAGATCTTTTGATCCATTTGAAAAAATTGGGACTACGATGTACAGGGACTCTTAGACAAGACAGAATACCAGTTAAGCATAACATTGATAAAAAAAGAATGAGCGTGGAAGTTATCAAGCAATGTATGATAAAAACAGTGGTATAAATTTTATTACTGTAATGGACTGTAAGCCTGTTTCAATGTTGTCTATTGCTACTGGTGTAAGTCCTACTGTTTCTGTTGAAAGATACTCTAATACTGATAAAAAGAAAAAATCATTAGAGTTTCCAAGAGGTATGTATGCTTAGAACGACTTTATGGGTGACGTAGATCTTCATGATCAATTTTGTAATAAAGTTTTGTCTATATTTCGATCAAAAATAATGGACTTGGGTCATTTTTGTCAGAGGCATCCAAACAGCAATCACCAATGCTACTGTATTGTATATGTTGTAAATAAAGGAATAAAAATTGGAACTAAAGATGTTTGTATGGCTATTGCTAAAAGTTATTTAAAAAAGAAAACATCATCTACTAAAAAACCTCATAAATTCGAACAAACTCTTAGTAAAAGAAACTGTTCTAACAAACAATATCCCATAAGAACTCAAATGGTATGCAAGTCATGTAATTTATATTTTTGCGAAAAACTTTTTTGAATATGCATACCCAAAAGAATAATTTATATAAAATAATATGACAAATGAATCAAAATACGAATTGAAGAAGTTCTTAAAATATAACAAGAAAAATAAAAAAAAATACCCAAAAAAGAAAACATCATTCTAAATAGAAAAAAAAAATTAATAAATAATAAAAAAAAAACAAAAAAAAAACAAAAAAAAAAAGAAAACAAAAAGAAAACAGTTCTCTGTTATCGTCTACCTCCTCGTGGTGAGAACTGGGCAACGCTGTATCATATTATATACGTATAGTGGCAAAGTGACGATTATACTACTATCAAACCGAAATATACTTTGATAATTTTTTTATTGAAAAGCATTAGCTTTACGAAAAAAAGTTATAGAACAAAATGTACTCAGAATCATCTAAAGAACATTTATAAATTTTTCCAGAAGTTTTTGAGTGAATTTCAAATTTTTCAAAATGGCCTATTTTTGAAAAATCCTAAAATGGCTCAAAAATTTTTGAAAAAATTCACGCATGTTTTTTGGATGATTCTAAACATTTCTTGTTCTATAACTTTTTTTCGTAAGGTTCAAAGCTATCGAGAAAAAAAATCATGAACTTTAAGGTCATGCTGTTTCACAAAAACCGCCATTTTGGAAAAACTAAGGGGAAAAAAGTTCTCAACCAGGGTTTTGAAAAAAAATATTTCTGGCAATAATATGCTTATTTGAATGTAGCAACATTAGCAAAAATTGATTTAAAAAAGAAAAAACGTTAAAAATTCATGATTTTTTTTAAATGCAAAAAAAATAATGAGTTTGATTTTTTTTTACAAAAGAAGTACCACATTCTGAAAGAGCATCCCCGAAAACCCCTTATATAGGATTTTGAACAAAAATGGATTTGTTTTCTAGCAGATCAGTAGACTCGAAGTTTCATGTCCAAATTTAGCGTTTTGCGCATTAATGGATTAATATTGATTGGTGAAAGTAAATCTTTATTAGTAATGGTAAATGTTCAATTGTTGAGATATATATCAACCGTATATACATTGATATATACTTAGTTGACTCGAAATATATTGTTATTATTATTATTCTTATTACCTCTCCCGTAGGGGAGGTACCGAGGTAACACAGAATGTCAGTACATAACCTCTGCATTAGCACTGAAAATGCAAGTTTGTAAAACCTTTTGTTTCAGTATGGCGCGGTCCTATCCCGTAACCTTTTTTTTCGTAGAGTCACGTGGTGTCGATAGGAATGACCGTCCGACAAGCCGCCTCTCGGCTTCGGCACTCATAAATAGTGTTTTTTATAGGCCGGGATAGTGGCCACACCGAGGTGTGGCTCCCATAATGGGTGAACCGTCTTAAACCAAAAATAATATGCACGATGACCATTTCAAACAATTAACAAAATAAGGAGTCAGAAGAAAGTGGCGGCCAGTCAGTAATCGAGAAAACGATCGCAGAAATACGAACGCTTCTCAAGACCATGACGACCTGAAAGCGCAGCCTAACATTAAAAACACCATAAAAAAAGCTGCCACGTATAGCAGACAAACTGAAGGAGCTAGAAAGCGCTGTAAACTCGAAACTCCAGACCGTCAACAAGCCGCAAAGCTTTTTACCCCAGCCAGGCGGAGAGCAGCGTCCACTACAGCAGCTGAAGGAACACCGACTGTAGCGGGTTCAGGAGCATGTGGCGTTTTTCGGGATGCCCTATCGAAAACAAAGCGGAAATGGCGGTAGTCCTGCAGTATCGGAACAGACAAGGACCAGGATGGTACACTGACAAGCTGGGTACTGCTGCCATCTGGAACCGTGATCCACGAAACTTTCACATCACGGATCATGGGAGCGGTACCGGATTCGTCTGGGTGAAGCACAAGCAAACATACTACGTTAGTGTATACCTCACGCCCAACCAGTCCATAAATGAATACAAGGCTGGGCTGGAGGGCCTTTAATGCCAAAGCTCCCGATTGGGGGGAAGCCTGGTTGGACAGTAGACGTCGCCTAGTCGCGGGTATGATTAGTAGACTTGATCTACTAATGATCAGACGAGATTGCGGAGCTTCTTAAGACGTGTTTGCGGTTACGCCGCAGAGGGCGAAATGACGCAATCGAGACGCAGCCCCCTTGGCCGCAGAGTACAGCGTAGCCAAGAAAACCCTCAAAAGGGCCATAAAGTCCAGTCAGCAGCGATGCTGGCGGGAGTTGCGAGAAGAGCTGGACGCAGATCCGTGAGGATTAGGGTACAAGATCGTTACCCGTAAACTGGCGTCTTTCGCCTCATCAACACCTGGGGATGAGGCAACGATGACTAACTTCCCAGAACACCCAAGAAGACCGGATCACCCAGCTACCCGTATTTACGGGCACGGAGCTCTCCATCGCAGTAAGATCCATGCAAAACAAGAGAGCCCCGGGACCAGATGGATTACCAGCAAAGCTGCTGGAAGCCATTTGTAGTAGTCACCCGAGCATCATGCTGGACATGTACAACTCCTGTTTGAAAGCAGACATTTTTCCTGTCCGCTAGAAGGCAGCGGGCTTATCCTCATCAGTAAGGGTAAGGGTCCAGCAGACAGCCCGTCGGCCTACCGCCCACTGTGTATGCTAGATACGACGGGGAAACTCCTAGAGAAACTGTGGAAACCTCGCCGGCAACCTGCCATCGTCGCAGCCGGAGATCTGGCTCCGCGACAATACGGCTTCAGATGAGGTAAGTCCACCATCGATGCAGTACAGGAGGTGGTAAATGCTGCTAAGTCGACGGAGCAGGGCAACCACTGCTTTCGCAATATCTGTCTGCTGGCCACCTTGGACGTTAAAAACACGTTTAACTCTGTAAGGTGGGACAAGGGACGCTTTCGAGCGGGACTTTCATATCCCAGCGTATCTTTTACGCATCCTTGGGGATTATTTGAAAGACCGCTCGATAGTCTACGACACGGAGGATGGCCCGATAAAGAGGCAAATAACATCTGGGGCAGTCCAGGGCTCCATGCCGGGTCCCAACATTTGGAACGTCTCCTACGACAAGATCCTACGCATGGAAATGCCCGAGGGTGCGTTCCTGGTGGGATATGCGGATGACATCGCGGTGGTCATCGTAGCTCGAGACGCTGACATCGGTCAGCTGCTACTGGACCAGGTAATGCGACGAGTCTACTCCTGGCTGGAAAATAACGGGCTCGAATTAGCCACGGCTAAGACCGAGATTGTGCTGCTCACGAGGAAGCACATCAACACCTTGTGCCCCTTCCGAATGGGAGACGCGACGGTCCAGGCTAGAAATGCGGTCAACTACCTAGGGGTGCCGCTTGACAACAAGCTCACCTTCAGGGAACACCTGAGGACAGTGACGCACAAGGCGGCAATAGTAACATCTGAACTGAGTAAGCTAATGGCCAACACCACCGGCCCACGACCTTGTAAGAGGCGCCTACTCATGCACGCTGCCGAAGCCGTCATGCTTTACGGAGCGGAAGTCTGGGCTGTGGCGCTGTGGAAAGAGGTGCACCGACAGCGCCTTGGTAGAGTCCAACGGGGGGGCGCACTCCGAATCGCGTGCTCCTACCGCACGGTCTCGGAGCCCCCAATTCTAGTCGTCGCAGGGGTAATACCCATCGATCTACTAGCACAGGAGAGACAGTACTCCACCAACAAAAGCTTACTCTAGGTCCCCTAGAGGCTCACCGAACTGCCAGAGCAAACACCCTACAGGCATGTCAGAAACGTTTGGAAGAAGAAATAAGAGGAAGGTGGACAGCCAGGTTGATCCCACGCGTGGATTACTTGCTGCTTCGAAAAGGTGGTGAGGTGGACTTCTACCTCACCCAATTCCTGACGGCGCCCGGTCTGTTCCGCGCTTACCTGCACAAGATGGGTAAAGTCGCGCGTCCAGACTGTGTCCACTGCTACTGGCCTCTCGACGACGCTCATCATACATTTTTTCACTGCAGAAAATGCAGTGTCGAATGAGGAGCATTGGAGAGAGAGCTCGGAGTTACCATCACGCCAGACACAATTGTCGGGCTGATGCTCCGAGATAGCAAGAGCTGGGCGAGGGTCGCCGTCTTTGTCAAGACGGTCTTTCGCTCAAAGAAGCAGGTTGAGGAAGGACCCGTAGAGGCTACCCACAGGGCTTAGTGGTAAAAAAATACCCGAAAGGTGATAGTGAAGAGGAAAAGCCCTGTGGGCGGATCCTGGCTGGCGTCTCCTTGAAGTAATGCTTTACGGCGGTTCCAGGGGGACAAATAGATGCCAGCAGAGGACGGGGGTGTAATTTTTAGTGGGTAAAAATCGAAGTGACGGACCCTTTCTGACGTCTTTTAGAAGATTTTTACACATCCCCCCGCACAAAAAAAATTATTATTATCATAATCATCATCATTATTATTTTTTTTTTATCCGTGGAGTTAGAGAATGCGTTTTACGCACCCTGGGGAGATGCACGGGCCTCAATACCCCGTGTGTGTAGGGCTCGGTCCTTCCAGCCTTTCCACCCTTGAGGAGGGCGACGAGCCTGGAAGGAAAATACCTACCAAACTCCCACCTCCATTACACCGGGCACACAGCCACGATGTAGCTTCTACGGCTCTCACCGATCCGGCCCGGAACTATTGGGCACATTACTTCTGGTCGGTCGGCGTGTCTATGCCTGGCGGCGCTCGTATCTGTCTTGTTTGGTTTATGGTATCGTTTCTAGTCTAGTTTTAGTCTTCAAGGCATCTCTCAGCCTTCTTGCCTTGTAAAAAGTTAGTCACGTAGCGTACTATGTAGTTCCAATTGTCTTTGCTTGTCAACATCACGGTCACAGTTGTCCGGTGTTATGTCGCCTGTAGTTGCCTCCAGTCGTAGTCTTTCAACTGTCCAGCGAGGGCACTCATAAAATGTGTGCTCCGCGTCGTCTCTGTCATGCCCGCAGTACCTGCAGGACGGAGTCGCAACCTTCCCCATCCGATGCATGTGCTGGCGGAAGTAACCGTGACCATAGAGAAACTGGGTTACGTAAAAATGTACCTCCCCCTGTGAGAAGGTCATCCTCGTATCCAGGGTCACCCCAAGGTACTTGAGGGACCCCCCGGGTCGCAGTTCGGACATCCCAACCACCATGGGAATCGTCGTGTCTATTCGTCTCCTTGTTAAGTATAGTAGTTCCGTCTTTTGCGTAGCCAGTTTCAGTCCCCGTCCTCGCATCCATTCGTCCACTCGTTTCGTCGCCTGGATCAATCTGAGCCGAGCCAGTCACGTGTTTCTGGTCACGATGACAATGACCAGATCGTCCGCGTATGCGACGAGGTAGACCAACGTTGGCATCTGGAGGTTCAGTACTCCGCCGTATGTTCCATTCCACACGTCGGGACCAAGGATCGTACACTGCGCCACCCCCGCTGTTATCTTTCTTGTCTTGATTCCGGTCTCCGTCGCGTATATAATGTGGCGGTCCCGTAGGTAGTCCTTCAAAACTCGGAGCAGATAGGGTGGCAGCGAGAAAGCACTTGAGAATGCATCCACGATGTCCGCCCATCGCAGCGAGTTGAAGGCGTTTTGTACGTCGAGTGCAGCCAGGAGCACCATTGGCCTGTCATTCTAGGGTCTCGTCTGTTCTCTGTCAAAGGAGTCGACAACCTCTCGGATCGCTCCTATCGTCGACCGTCCTCATCTAAAGCCGTGCTGTCTAACATTCAGGCCCCCAGCAGCTCGTGCAGCCTGTTGGATACGCGGTCTGAGCAGCATTTCGAAGAGCTTGCCCAGTGTCTTGAGCAAACTCAACGGTCTGTAGGTTAACGGCAACTTCGGATCGCCACCTTTCCTTTATTTATGAGGATCAACCTAGCCATCGTCCACTCTTTGCTAAATACACCCTCCAGCAGGCATGTATTGTACATATCCAAGAGTATTCACGGTCGTTTCGCAACGATTCCTAGAATCTCTGCTGGAATGCCGTCCGGGCCTGGTGCCTTTCCCGCCGCGAGTTGAGCACTAACCGCGCTGAGCTCTCCTCGGGTGAGTTTAGGCACTCCGTCAACATCGATGTTCTCTTTCCTTCACACGTTTTCAGGGTACGTCGGGTAGAGTCCGTCGACGATTTTGTCCGTTGTCTGCTTGTCTCTGATCACGAGTGGCCCATTGCGTCGCAGTTTCGGGTAACGCTCTTGTAACCCGCTCCCCAGGGGTCCGAGTCCACATCATTGATCAGCTTTATCCAGGATATCTTTTTGCTATCATTGATCGCGCGCCTCAGGTTTTGGCGAGCTGTCCGGTACTCCTCTGAGTGTATCAACGCGTCCGGCCTATACCGAGCGCGCTGAGCCCTCCGTCGGAGCCGTAGGAACTCAGCCCGTAGGCCCGCGATCTCCTTGGTCCATTAGTACACCGGTACCCTTCCACGTCTCGTCCGTTTTCTTGGTATGGATGCGTCACAGAGCCGAACCAAGAGCCCCGCCGTCTCTTTTACCAGTCTCTCGGCTCTCTCCCTACCAACGATGCCACGGGGGATCGTCGTCTTCGGGTTCGGTTCCAAGTTCAGCTGTACCATCAGTTTGTCTGTGTCTAATTTTTTAAGGTTCTATCCCCCGAGAAATGGGGCAGTCTCTTGCTGTATCTGTTTGTCACTCAAGTCGAAGACGATGTACTGATGATAGCTGGCTGTGTAGCCCTCGAACGCAGGCCATCGCTCGACTCTCGGGAGCAGTCCGTCTGTCGCAAAGATTACGTCAGGAATGGATGACCCATAACACGGTCTCCTGTACGTCGTCACCTGTCCTTCGTTTGCTACTGCTAGGTCCAGCCTTGCGGACATGTCCAGCAGCAGCCGTCCACGTTTGTGACGTTGTCATCCCCCACTCAATGGCCCTGGCGTTGACGTTCCCCGGGAGAACTACGTCGCCGGTGATGTCCCTCAGCGTCTCCTCCAGCGCCGCCCCTTTCTGTCCGAAGTCCCCTGCGCTGCAGTTCGGGGTGAGGTAAACACTGAAGTATGTCACATCAGCGATTTTTACCCATACGTGATCGTCGCCCTCCCCGTGACACATTATCCGCGACGTGGCACCCCCCCGAATCCACAGCGCCGCGGAGCGGGAGGAGTTAACGAACCAAGTGGGTGTGTCTCTATCTCTGTATGGTTCACTTATTATTATGACGTCCGCGTCCGTTTCCTCGGCTATCTGGGGCAGTAGGGCGTGTGCCAGACTATTGCCATTCAGGTTGCCTTGGAGGATTTTCGTCGCCACATTATGCGAGTGATGTCTTCTGTCTTGTCCGTGCCTCCATCAGAGCTTTCCTGAAAATGGGACACGAGGCCGTGCCCGGCACGAGCGTCGCCGTCCCGTCTGCCTGTGGTGAGCAGAGGAAGTAGGAAGGGGTAGTCATGCACGTCTTGGCCGCGTGTCCGTTTTTGCCGCATTTCCTGTGCAGTCCTGCCGGGCTCTTTCTACATAAGTCCTGTTCCACGTGTTGTGTGCGTTCCGACCTACCCGCCGGTTGATCTGTGTGTCGTCGGAGAACAAACGTGGAGTGGTCAGTCTATGTCATTCGCATGGTTTTATCTTCTAAACTCGAACTCTTTACTACGTCTAGATGAGTTATGGTTTATGTTTGGTTTGGTTGCTCCAATTTACAACTACTAACAATCATAAATCATTTATATATTATCTATAGTAGTTTTTTAATTATATTTTTGTAATATTATCAAGTTCTTTTATTAGAAGTGCATTGTAGAATTGGAAATGGTTTATCAGACCCTCTGAATCAGTTTTGTTATACTGATAATTTATATCAATCTGATTATTTATATCAATTAGTTTAATTGATTTCTAGAAGATGAAGCTTCAGAATATTGATCAAACAATTATATTAATATTATATCAGCTGAAAGGAATAAATTTCTTCCGACATTTAATTTTATATTACCATGGATAGAAGGCATAAACTAATGATATTGTTTTACGTCATCTTCAAATTATTAAATTTAAAGAATTTATTGAAGACTAGCAAAAAACAAAATAAAAGAAGATGGTGGGTAAAACCATATTTATATCCAAGCCTAAAAACTAAATATGGATCATATAGTCATTTGTTTGTATATTTTGCTCTAAATGATGTTGAAGAATTTTATTACTGCATGCATTTAAGCATAAACAATTATATAACTCTATTAAGTTTTGTAAGACCAAAATTAATAAATTGAGTAGAAGGCCATCAATCAGTCCAGAGATACCACCAAATACTGTTGCTACCTGTAGGAATTATAAAAAATTTCACAGCTTGGTTTTCATGGCAATCTGCGATTCAAAAAGGAGATTTACATGGTTTAACTTTGGTGATTTTGGTAAGTTGTTTGACTAGTGAATAAAATTTATTATACAGCTGAACAATTTTGTTAATAATACCTACTGTAGGATCTTACAGCAATTCTAGTATTTTTTTGTCAACTGATTTATGTCACAAACTTGAGCATAGTGAAGCAGATATCCCACCACCAAGGAGATTGCCTAATTCAAAAATACAAATAAATTTTGTTTTTGTATATGATGAGATATTTGGTCTCACAAAACACATAATGAAACCATATGCTCGTCTAAACAAAAGGAGAAAATTTTTAAGTATAGACTATCAAGAGCCCGTTTATGTATAGAATGTGATTTCGGATTACTATCGGAAAAGTGGCAGATTTTGCAAGGTCCATTAAGATTAAGATTAATATATCAAATTGTGATAAGATCATGTGTGCGCTTATAGGACTGCATAATTTTGTTTTACATACAAATGATCCAGATGACAACATTGAAGTTAATGAAGATTATATTACGATTGAAGAAAGAAATAATGCCGCAATGCCTTCAATTATGAGGGATCGGCTAAAAACTTATTTTTCTTCACCTGAAGGATCCGTTTCTTGGCAAGAAAAATATATATAAGATAACATTGGTAAGTTCCTATCCATACGACTTGTTTATTGTTTTATTACTGTTAATGAAACTACATTAATCTATAATTTTTCAGATTATCAGTGGTCCAACAACAACTCTTTATCCAGCTATGTGGCACCTTACTAAAAGCAAAAGATTAACCTGATGTCTGGGCTGTTGCCACAACTCTTTGGAAAATTTTTTAAGAGGAACAATATTACAATCTCAAAATTATCCTGATACTCTTAGAAAGGTTAATGTAATGAAAATTATACGTTATTCAATTTCTTTTCAAGTTTTTTGTAATATAATTTATTTCTTATTAATAGTTTTATGCAACTGGTAAGAGAATCTTAATACCAAATTGTTGTCCCAAGATTTATGAGTTAATGATTGATTGTTGGACAGAGATTGGATGTTCCAGAAACAACCATCAGATTTTAATGCAAGCTAGCAGATTAGCAAACATGATTTTGCAAGATTGTATATGATGAAATTTATCCAAGTGAAATACAAATAAAAATGTTTTTTTATTAACTAAAATAATATTATACTTAAAGGGATTAAAAAACTTTAAAAAAAAAACTTTTTTAGAAAAAAACTGTCTTATTATTTAATATTATTTAATATACATTTAATACAGTAATTTTATGTAGCTCTACATTACATTTGCCTATATTTACTTATAATTTCGAATATATTTCTCATACATTTTAATACATGTTATTGTTTGACTTTTTTTAACGCTTCTTTAATTGGTATTAAATAAGTGTCATGTTCTGTTTCATCAGCAGATATTTTTCTAATAAATTCCAACGTTTCATCAACAGCTGCTGATATTTTATTCTTCACCTTCTGCTCTTCAATATTTTTTTCTTTGGCAAACTTATTCAAAGGTGGAGTACTTAATAATTCAAAATTGTTATACTTAGTATGTATGCCAGTATTTAATAATTTTTCTGTGTTTTCTTCAATAGATTGTTCATTTGGTTCCTGACATTTTTCTTTCTCAATATTAGAATTATGTTTAATATGGCTTTTCAAAAAATCCATTCTTTCAGTCAGATACCAATTTGACCGTTCTCTAAGCAGAACCTTTTTGTGAGCTCGAACATAACATTTCCTAAGATTTTCCCACTTAGTTTTAACATTAGCAGCGGTAACTAGAAAATAAAAATCCAAGTAAGTTACAATAGCAGTCTAAACAAAGTATAAATATTTTTTACAATAATTGCACGCTATAAGTGACAAGAAAACTGAAGCTTTTATTATTTTTAATGTAAATTAAATGTAGAATAATAATAACGAGATATAATATATTAGGTAGTATTATTTACTTTTTATTAATTATAATAGTAAGTAAATTATAAACTATTAATGTTGGTTATACGTACGAGGTTTCGTTAGATTTAAATGTTCAGTAATGTCTTTGGCAATAGAAGCATAACATTCCATTCGTTTCTTTTCATTTAGATATTCTTTATGGCTTATATCATAAAGAAATACGTTTTTCACAATGAAGTTTAATAATAAATTAATTTCTTCTTTTGAATCCATATTTGTTTAGTTAGTCAAATTACGATAAATTTTGATTCGTGAAAAATATGAAAGATATGTAAAAACAAAAGACTATCTACGCGCTATTCATCTGTTTATACGCGATTATGCCAAAATCATTGCTACTTTAAAGTTACATTTTTATATGCTCATTTAAAAGTGTCTTTTAACTTAATAAAAAACCGTGAAATAGGAAAATCAAATATATTATCGTTTAAAGAAGAGGTATTTTTGCTAATAAATACAGAAAAAATAAAAAAGGATAATGGTGAAGAAACCATGAGTTTTACACGTAGAATGCTAGTCACTAATAAAATAAAAAAACTTGAAAATTTTTATAGCATTTTCAAAAGTATTTTGTAATTAAAGTAATAATTATGAATACTTATGGCTTTGGACAAACTGTACAGAATATGAATTTTTTGAAATGGAGAATTTCTTAAACTATATCTGGATATTCAAAAATAAGTTCCTAAACAAAATAAAAATGTTGAATATCTAAGCTAACTCATCAATTGTTTGTATAATAGAAGAAGATCATCCATTTAATAATAACAAACAAGTTAACGAGTTGTACAAGAATTACAGAAAGCATGGCATTTATCGAGTAATTTTGCCTGGAACGTTACAGTTCAATATAACTTCTATCGTAGATGATTTTTATTTACACTATGAAGAAATAAATATAAAAAGACAATTGCCCATTGATGATGCAACTAACTCAAATATTTTAGAAGCATGGTAGAAAACTGCACTGCAACCCAAAATGAAGTTTTTATCTGAAAAAATAAGTACAACATTCAAGAGAGTTTACGAAGAAGAAGTATTTAAGTTTTTTTTATACATTTATATTATTTATTAAATAATATAAATCTAAAAATTTAATTATATTTTAGGTCACACAAAGAATCAAAAAAGATTTTGTGGATTACTTAGATGACTTGTCCGATAATGAATTTTAATGAACACCACGGTTTTTTAAATCTTTTTATTATTACATATATATATGTATTACAATTTTAAGAATAATTGACTTACAAATTTTGATATGAACTCTTGAACTTCTTGATTAAATTGTTCAATATAATTTTATATGTCCACTACACAGTTAAACTTTTTGTGTTCACTAACACCTTCAAATCCTTTATGACGAAGTCACAAGTAGCCTCGTGGTGCCGTCGGAGAGCGTGCGGCAGCCATGTTGGCTAGCACCGGCCGGCCGTAGTGCGCCGCGCACACGCACTCGCGCACTATCCAACCACACGCGGATCGCGGACGGAGAGA
>JAWWEQ010049913.1:0-12561 GCA_035583055.1 Torymus tubicola
GAAAAAGGTAATAACAACACATCATATTAATTAACAACTTGAATAAAAGTACCTTCCCCCAAATCCAAGACTTAACAATACATACCGTAAGTATACTATTTTATACATCATAATGGTTGTATTTTCGTCCTCGCCCGATATACAACAATTTGCCAGCCTGTCTTTAGTTTTTAGCACTAATTTACAGGAGCCGAAGATTGTCCAAGTTTCTTCCTCCCTTGTGTGTAATACACTAATGCAGGAAAGGGGGGCCGAATTGTCACATTCCTATTCTTATACCGTGAAGGAATGCTAATTAACGAGATTTAGTAACAGAGAGGGCGAGAGATATAAAGAGGGAGAAGGAGAGACAAAAAGAGAGTTAGAGGGACTGAGAGAGAGACTTGCTATTGACAAGCTTCGTTCTCAAGATTATATATGAGCAATTCTAATACTTTTCGTGCACTTTAATAGGTGGGAGTCGAGTTTTTCTCCAAATTTTAGTATGTTTTTCTGGCTCTTGAAAAAAGCCTTTCCTGAAAATTTAAGTCCCCTAGGTGTTCTAAGGCCCCCTGAAAGGGTTACAGAAGGCCCTTTTTAGCCTTATTTCAAAATCTAATAGCTCGAACCCCAATTTTAATTTAGCGAACGCCATTTTGTTATGACCTCAACTATTCATAAACGAATTTTCAAAACCTCAAGACCCAAGACCCAATCGTTCGTCAATTAGTTGTTTTTTTAACATGAAGATTGAAGACTGTTTACTCAAAACATCATTTTGAAAACTTTGACGAAGACTTTCTCAGGCAAAACTGCATGGATTTTCATGGGGCGAAGCTTAAAATACTTTTTTTACATTCAACTCTGCGTTAAAGCTCCAGTTTTTAGAAATTTTGCCTCTAAGTATTTTTTTAATGCAAAAAACCGTAAAAACTTAAAAAAATAACAAAAAAGTGGTTTTTTGCATTAAAAAATACTTAGAGACAAAATTTCCAAAAACTGGAGCTTTAGTGCAGAGTTGAATGTGAAACAAGTATTTTAAGCTTTACCCCATCAAAATCCATCAAGTGGTGCTTGGGAAAGTCTCCGCCAAACTTTATTTTTTGAAAAAATCATAGGTCTTATTAAAATGGGCTTAGAGATCTGGTTTCATTTTTTTAACAATAATTAGTTATATTTATAATATTTTTATGTATTTTATATGTATTAATATTTTAAATTATTTTTTCAGGTCATTTTTTGAAGAAAATGGTATAGGTGTAAGACCCCCTTAAGTAAGCCAATATATTCCGCAGTTCGGTTGTCTTGAATCAATTTTACAAGTACTGAGACTTTTTCTTATCACGGATAATGAAAGTAGACACCAAGTGCTTCAGTTTCAGCTACGATAAAGGTCTCTGCGTGCTCCAGAACCAAGTTTGGATAAGTTAAACATTCATAAGAATTCAAGGTAACAAATCTGTGAAGAGTCATTTTCTCCTATTTAAATAGTTTATTTTAAAATATTACAACTTTGATTCTGTAATATGCAGAAATGTTTTCTTAGTATTAAGATGAATCTTTTTCTGCCTAGTTTTGAAATAGTTTAGTACCATTGCAAATCTCGAAACTGCTGCCGTTTCGAGAACGCCCCATTTCTCAGCGTCCGATTCAAAAATGCCCTACCTCGGCTGCCGTTTCAAGAACGCACCATTTCAGCGTCTGATTTAAAAACGCTCTATCTGGAGCGAGCTCTTTGATCTTCAAAAATTGATGTGGCATCCCTGCACAATGTTAATATAATATATGGCTTTTACGCTTAAAAGATGTTTAAAATGTATTTAAAAAATCGTGATTGACGGTAATGATTTAATTTTATTATTAATGGGTATGAAATTCATAAATTTATGTAAAGTTAATTAAAAATAATTAAGTTCTTGTTTTCCTATATCGTTTAATTTTATTGGATCTAATCTAAAATTATAAAGTTTACGGCTGAGCAAATTTTATAAATGATGCAATATGCAATGTTTACCTCAGTAATGAGCATGACAATATGTTTGTAAATTTAATAAGCTAATACTTTATATAAATTTTATGACATTATATACTTTCTTTGTCCTGATCTCACTACAGATTTTTTCGGAATTTTAAACATATTTTAAGGATAACAGTCATATGTTTATATTACGCAGGGCTGCCACTACAATTTTTGGACGTTTTTGAACCGGACGCTAAAATAGGGCGTTCTCGAAACGGCAGCCGAGATAGGACGTTTTTGAACCGGACGCTGAAATGGGACATTCTCGAAACGGCAGCCGAGATAGGATCTCCTTCCACTCAGGCGTCGAAATACTAATGATATTTTATGAATTTATGATATTATAAGTTTGTCAGAATATCGTACTTGAAAATTGTTTTCAACTATTCTACTGTTTACTTAACGTTTTTTTTATATTTTCATCGAAAAAATGTAACTATTATTTAAGAATTGCAAGTGTTGTAAATCTACATTAACAATTTCTCCGTCTATAGTAAACGATATCAACTTCATTATCATTCTTTCTTCCTTATACTGGAATGTAACAACGATGCGTTATAGTATTTGGAAATGTTTTAATATTAATTTAAAATGTATAAAATTACAAAGTACAAAAATAAGTCAAAAAACAATTATTTACCCAAAAATCACATTAATAAATGTTAATGAGTCCATACGAGGAACGTACAATGTACATCGACGAGTGTATGCAATGGTACAACAATTTTTTCGGCGTGTCAAGAGTATAGTCGCGATAGTGCATGTTTACAAGTCGAAATCAAAACAATAATAGAGAGCACAGGATAGCTTAAAGTAAATATATCCTATTTCTTAGTTTCACTGTTCCTATCACACTTTATATTCAACATTTCCGAAAACAATCTATTTTTGTAATTACTTTCGTGATTTATCATTAATGTCCGAACCCAATCAAAACTATGGTTATAGATCCTTGCATGTGCAAAGGCTACTGCATTAGAACTTTTATTATTTTTATCTTTAATACGTGTTTGTAATGATCTTTTTGTTTCTCCAATGTAAGTCGCCGGGCGATATTACAAGTAAATTTGTAAACATTAGTCTAATCCCATTCTATCATCTTTTCTTTTTCGAACTCAATTATTGGAATAAGACTTCGTTACCAATGGGATAGTACTAATATTGTAGCTATTTAGAATAGATAAAAGTCTTTTGAAGTTACTTTAAACGGTACTTGAATTTCTGCAATTGAATTTCGTTTATGGACATAATTTTTATGTTTATATCTGTGCCGTCGTTGTCTAAATTTTATGTAAATAAAATCTATCGGATAAATGTTATTGAGAAATATTTCTTTAACCTTTGTGAGATTATTCTTAGTGGAGTCAATTTCTAGTACCTAAAAATGAGGCCCAGTGCTGACAATTTTGTGCAATGGGCTCTTTATCTTGAGATATTGGCAATTTAATCTCAAATATCCTCTATTTTATTAAAAAATAATGTCTTTTCTATTAAGTGTCACATTCTCAATATTCATAATACGAAAACCGGAAAAAAATTACAAAAGTAGACAGTAAAAGCTAAAATTTAAGCACTCATTTGTTAAAAAATATTAATTTTTCAGAAAGTTACAAGCAATCAAAGATACCTCAAGAAAATGGTTAAAAATACGATCCATTTAATAATGGTCGTTTTCGTATCTTGAATATTTGCAATGTCACACCCAATAAAAGAGAGATAATTTTTAAACGAAATAGAGGATAGGGGAGACCGGGGTAAACCGGCCCCCGCCCCCGTTATATTAAAAAAAAACTGAAGGGAAAAATCTCGGGGAAAAAACCCGGCTTAAAGCAGCCGGTGTCGTGCTACTTTTCCCGCTGAAAAACAGCTCGAAAAAAAATCCGAGTGATTTCACCAGGAATCGAACCGACGACCCCTGAAACGACGTTGTTTCGGTGACTAGCATGCTAACCGCTGAGCCAACGTCGCTCTTTTAATAACTTTTAATTTAAATTTATACATTTATAAAAATTTACTTTTGGATTTCACGAGTTTTATCAGGATTTCTTATCAAAAAGCTTTAGAAATCATGACTTTTTGCAAGTAAAAATATAAGTTATTAGACCGATTCGCGTGAAATAAACTATTGACCTATGACTGATGACCACTGAAGACTGTCGGCATTCACCGCATGAATATTGTTTAATTTATTGCGGAATAAGTGTGTGTATAAATTAATATTAACTAGAATATATTTGCAGTGTATTATTACTGTGAAAACCTTTATTTAAAACCTACCTAATTGGGATTGATTTTATAGAGCACACTAATGGGGACCTATTCAGACACACACATAGGGACAGGCACACAAATGGGGGGCACACGAATACAGACGAGTGGCTACGTCAGAGCACACTAATACGGACAGAATCATTTTTTTGAATTTTATTTATATTAATATTAAATATTGTCTTATTTTTATAAATAAAAATACCAATTGTAAGATAAAGCATCCACAAATTCAAAATAACTTTAAATTAAAAAAATTTAAATTCTATTGCTTTCAATTTTATATTTGATTTCATGTGTTTTCTTCATGGCACACTAATAGGGGCTTCTACCCTATAGCCTTTTTGTACATAGGGGTTTTTTGATTTTTCGAGATATAGCACGATTTATGTTGTTTCAAATTACGAAAATTTTGGAAAACTGATAACACCATCGGAAAGCTGAGAAAAAAATACATCAAGCTGAAAATAACATGATTTCGCGCTCGCGCGAGTCACGCTTGGAGAGTTGACGTGAAACGCCTTGTATAGTGTTACTATCAGATAATAATTCTAACATCTAACTATTATGTACAGACTTTCTCAAACAGACTTTTACGTTTCTTTCATTCGCTTTTGTAAAAAATATATCAGGATTATTTATCAAAAAGCATTTGGTAGATTTAAATTCTTCGGCAAACGTTCTTTCATCAATCATGGAAATATGTTTTTCTTTCTTAATCGTCATATTAATGTTGTGTATGTACACTTGTTAAAAAAAATTTTTACCCTTTATTAAACTCTTTGCATTTTTTAATTTATATACACATTTATACAACAAGGGTAGATTATGCCTGTATGGCAGGCAGCACCGTAATGGACATAGAAAATCTTGTTCGGCGAACATTATATTCGTGCGACCACGGTAGAGCGGTTGATAACCGCTCGATAATACTCGAGTGACGATAACAGCGAGATCTCTCCGGTTGATAGTGCCTAATGATAGGAAATCTGATGCTGAAGATTTGCACCAGATTACCTCTCAAGAGATCATGACTGGCAAATGTAGGATAGTTGCATCGCCAGTCTCTCGCTGCATGGCTCATTTGATGTCAGGATTGTCGGCATACTTCGCTATTTTTTCGGTTCTCGCTCTTTCGAAATCCGATTCTCGCCGACAATCTGGATGTCTATCACCAGCCCGAGTGTGCCCATCATTGCCACGATGTCTTGTTTCCGTAGTTTCTTTTGTGTCCGGTAGTGTGGCTCCTCTTGCACGTGGAATCCCTGACGTCTGTCAATTTTAGCCTTATGGGTACGGGGGCAGATCTGCAAAACACGGTCGTTAGTTTCTTGCGCTATGCACCCCGCCCGACAGAGTCTATCGTTCGGCAAAGCCATCCATTGTCTCACAAAGGCATGCACCATCTTCTCGGCATTGCAGATGTCGCTGATATTAACTTTCCCCAAAGCCATGTGATAGTAAATTTTATGAAGTGCGCCGGGTTTGAGTGCGAAGATCTGCTGTTGAGGTTTAAGTGGTTCTTTTGTTAAGCGTTCAAAAAGGGGACTGAGCTGATTGGTCAGTTGATCGGTCGAGGTCCTTTTGGAGAGAATTCGATCCCTAGATACTTCCAGTAATCTTCTCTGGAGAGCGCACGCACTGGTTGAACATTGATGGTGAATGCGCGATTAGCATCTACTACGGCTCTCCTGCCACCGCCATCACCGACGATCGATAGCGCGTGATACTGGCTGGTTTTCAAGAGAAGGCCACAAGTCCCTGGGAAGGCAGTTGTCTGGTCGAGTAAATGCCGTAGTCCAACCGTCGAGTCGGCAACTAGTAGTAGATAGTCAGCGAAGACCATAGCAGGAACAGTCCTGTTATTATAGGCGGAGTCACATTCCTGTGGAAGTGAGCGACGCAAGTGATCTATAATTAAATTGAATATTACGGGTGATAAAGGATCACCCTGCTTACTCCTCTTGTTACTTACTAGAGGTTATGCGACGTCGATTGTATTTTTAATGCCGATAATAGGAATAGAATTTGACGTTACTGCTTTTTAATAGAGGAGTATAAGCTTACTTCCTAAGAAATATCACCTGACGAGGAATATAAATTTTGAAATTGTAAATGAAAATGTGACTACCGTGCCATCAAATATAACAATTAGATCTGAAGATATGAATATTGTGTCTCGGCAGATGCCATGACTTTGTAATGATTACACTGCGACAAATTAAAATTGTTATGTACTAAATAATTGTTAAATGCTATACCATCCTCGGGCGGGTTTTTCCGATAGGATTTATCCCATGTGATTTGACTATTGGGTTTTCCTCACCTCACAGGCACACACCTGGGCGAATGCGGGATGATAGCATGCAAAAATATACCTTTTTTGCAAGTGACAAATAAATAAAAATACATTACTTTAATCAGCTCTGATAATCAGTTCGTGTGTACAACGCTGTCGAAGGCCTTCATGAGTTCTAGCACTGCCACATAAGATGACTTGAACATTTGGTACTAACTGCGTAAGAGGGCGTCAAAGAGCACGATTTTGTCCCGGCAGCCGTCCATTACAACTCGAAAAGCTATCTGCTGATCATTCATCTCAATCGTGACATCTATTCTTTATGCTAGAATCTTATAGAGAGCTTTAGCGAGGACGGAGGAGATGGAAATTGGTCTAAAGTCCCCTAGCAGAGTAGCTTGAGATTTCTTGATGAACATGGTTCTAGATGCCGCCAGATATTTCAGCAGTCTTACGCACGAGAGAATGTGATTGAAGATCCAAGTGATAATATCAAGGGGATGGCTTGGAACTGGCGAGGCATCAGACCCTGGTGAGACGGCCAGAGATGGTAGTGCTGCTCAAATATTCCCTGGTTTAATTGTCCTCGCAATGGAGTCGTGGAGGGAGTGCTGCCTAAAGACAGTATGGCTTCATCACGGCTCTGGCGGGTTATTCTGCACCCTCAATGTCACCCAGAATTCTTTTAATGCACCGCATGCGGTTGGAGCGCCAGTGCCTTGGCGTAGCAGCATATTGCCTGTGCCTGCCCTTCTTGCGGCTTAGTTGATGCTGAACGGCCTGTAGGTAGTCAGCTGTTGTCATCTGAATCTTGGTTTGAAGTAATATAGCCAGCTTAAGATGGCCAGAGCGGTTGACAGCCCCTGAGGCCCATGTCACCGAGACTCTAATTTATGCTAAGCATGGGTGAGCGCCTCCACTGGGGAGCAGCGTGACCAAGTGACAATTTTTTGTCTCACTTACTCTTAAAAAACGTGACGTCATTTACGTGTGGGTGAGAAGGATAGAAGATCGCCACCTGGTCACCCTGCTGGGGAGCAGAAGTCACGTTTTACCACGAGTAAGACGACCCCGGAGCTTACTCGCATTTTCCTTCCTTTCCCGCAACTTTGGCGGGCCCCGAAAAATCGATAATCGCCACGTAAAATGCGGCGAGTGAAATTCTTATTCCAAGAGCTCTCCTTAGTCAAAGAAAATTCATAAAAAATGCTCCGGCCAGATAGAGGGCGGATTCGAACCCACAAACCTAGAGTCATGAGGTAGTCCTTCTACCACTGAGCCAAAGCTGCTCTCGACCTTCGAGCATCTACTACGGTTTATTAATCATTTATACTTTTTAGATATAGGTACTGATTATAACGTAGGCATATAAAAGCCATTTGCAATGTGAAGTATTACAGTACATATTTGGTTTCAAAAATAACTTTACAGATTTGGTACATTGAATTCTGATAAATGTTTAAATTATCCAAACTTTGGTTCAGGAGCACGCAGAAATCTTTATCGTAGCTGAAATTAAAGCTCTTGGTGTCTAATTTCATTACGCACGATAAGAAAAAGTCACCGTACTTATAAAATTGATTTAAGACAACCAAAACTGGAGAGTATATTGGCTCACACCAGAAGCAAAATACACAATTTTTCCCATTTTTCGAGTAGTCAGATAAGATGAATAAAGGGTAAAACCAACAAAATATTCCATAAAAGGTTATTCCATAAGGAAAGACTATCATCATATCAATTTTAGTGACTTTGAAAGTTAAAAGAGTTTCTTGTCGCTTTAAAAATACAAAAAACGAGATTTTTACAAAATGATAATTTTAAAGTATCTCTAAATCCGAATCTGCTCGATGGATTTCAATTTAACAAAACTCATTTTAAAGGTAATAAAAAAACCTTTAAAATGCGATCTATTAAAAGAATTTTCAGTCATCTGTTTAGGATTTGTGGTGAAAAAAGACTAAAATTTCAGAAATTTGTTCGCACTCATTTAATCCCCAAGATCAGGCCTTAGGACTTAAAGTTTTGAAAATTTGCTAATGAATAGCTGATGATACAGCGAAAAAATGGCGGTCGCTAAATTAAAATCGGCTAATAGGGGTTCAAGCTATTACATTTTGAAATACGGCTAAAAAGGGTTTTTTGTAGCTCTTTAAGGGGATTCTAGAGCACCTAGAGAGTTAACATTTTCAGAAAAGGCTTTTTTCATGAGCTAGAAAAACATACTAAAATTTCGAGAAAAGTGGCGATCCTCTCCTACAAAAGTGTAGAAAAGTATTAGAATTACTCATATACATGTAGTAGACTTTAGAAAGGGAGAGAAAGTGGGGACAATACCTCGCTCACCGGCTTCTTTCGTTGTCGCCTAATGAATGCCGGTATACCTATAGGTACTAGGGGTTTACACTCTCTCAATATGCTTTGTCTTCCTCAGTTGCACGCAAACAGTGAGCGCCGGAACATGGCATTACAACATGTTTTTTCTCTCTCAGTTTTATGCATCCGGCTAGCGCGAAGACATTACGCCGTGCCTTTGCGAACAGTTTCGAAAGATCTTTGTCTAACACGCTCTCCCGTGTTTCTTGCATACATTCTGACCTTTGCGTCATATCTACACTGAGAAAAAAAAAAATGCCAAAATCGCCAAAGGGTGGCTTGTGGGAATAACCGCGCTCGCTTATGCTGTAATTGCAGCACAGTTCGGCAATTTTTACTACACTCATCGGTAGCAAATTTTCTGCGATATTGGCCACACAGTTTGAATTAGAATCTCAAACTTCAATAAAGTTGTGGAAAAAGAAAATTTATTAAAATTATAAATTAAAATAGTACATTTCGGACTAGTTTCGAACAGTATTTTATACTACAAGCGCCGAAAAATCATATGATTTTGAGGTTAGGTCATCTCCGAGCTTAGCAGCACCTTCGGAAATTTTTACCACACGCTTCGGTAATTTTTACTACACGTTTCAGTAGATTCAGCCTTAGTCAGTAGATACAGCATAACCTCTACTGCCCGAGCGTTTCGGTTATTTTTACAGCAGATTTCGGCTGTTTTGACCACATGTTATTCTCAAAGTAACTGCGTTACTTCTCCATAAGACAAAAGGCAAGAATGTAAATAAGACAATAGTTTTATTAAGTCTTATAATAAATTCCTTCTCGTTGATTTGGATAACATGTACTGATTTTTCAATAAGACGAGTATTTAATTGGAGAATGACATTAATATATATGAATCGTTTTGCATAGATAACAATATTTTCTATCCTATCCATGTTGATAAAATTTCAGATATGAAGACCAAATCTTCAAAGAATTTAAATGAAGAAGGTATGAAAGAATCATTAGTTGACCTTGTGCAATCGTTTCTGGGCGAAGACCGAAGCAAAACGTTGGTAGAGAAGTAAAAGTTCACTCTGATCTGCTTAGTCATTAATGGCATGTAAAAAAAGAAAAGAGAGAAGCTGGTTTCAAAATATGAAATTCCAGAATAATTTGCGGAGAGACGGCTACAAATTTGAAATACAAAATTCGATTAGCGCCGCCTCAACCGCTCTATCACCCGCGATTACAATAATAATGTGGATAAAAATGTCATCGATCAAGAGGAATTTGTGGATAAATTAACAGATGTGTGTAAAATTATGGCTCTTACGCAGTCTCAACTAAAAGAAGGAAGAAGAGCTTATGCCATCCCACATTTTTTCAAGCTGATGCAGGAAACTTTGAAGACATCAAAACCGGATAAATTTTTGTTTGGTTCCGACTTAACCTCAAAAAACAAGGAGAGAACAACTCAATCGACGAGAGGCTCGGGTAGGTATCGATTCAGACACCCGCATGGAAACAGGGCTATTCTCACCAGGACGTACAATACAGCTTTAAGAGAACTGGGTCAACCTGGGCTACTTTTCAGAAGATCGTCACAACACAGAGATCACTGTCAGGCCTCGAAAACATTGCTGTTAGAAAAGAAACCGCAAAAAGAATTAGATGAAAGTATTCGTATTGTGTCCGGATTTACTATAGAGCTTCGACAATAAGACGCATTAGTAAAAATATCCGGGGCATGCTCGCATAAATTTAAATAAATATAAATCAAAGGAAGATTACATAGCCCCGCACAAAACGCGGAAAGTCCCAAAGGAACGACTCCGGTAGATATATGTTTTTGGGGTCGCTAAATCCAAATCTGGGGTCCGCTGGAGGTGATTACAAATTTAAAATAAAGTTTTTAATGATCACAATTTTTATATACATTACATTAAGTCATTATTTCTAGTTACTAATGCTTAAATTACTTTTTTTTATAGTATCAAACTACTTTGTTGCCAAAAGATCTAGGAAGTGGATTTCTCTTACGTTTCCTCAACGTCAATGGTAAATCACTTTTTAATGACCAGCAGTAATCGGCTAACATTAACATCCCACCTGCCTTGATACCGTCGTTCTATTTTCTCAATATTTTGGTGAAATAATTCTCGCTATTCTTCACTGTAATCACCAAAATTTTCTGGGAAATAATACACGTAAGAATGTAGAAAATGTAATTTTAAGTTCATTAAGCATTCTAGATTTTTAAAACTCTCTACCAACTTCAATATTATTTCTTTGTAGTTTGTACTCTTTCTATTTCCCAACAAATTTTCAGTTACTTCCTTAAGAGGTCAAACCATGGTTGGAGGTCGAAACAATCGATTTATTATTGGCTTCTTTTATAGCAAATTTTGTATAGAGAACGGGGAAAAACCGCATCTCAAAATTCGATTTCGTTTAAAAGATACAGCTAAAACTGTAAATCTACTTTTTTCCATATTTAGCGATTTTACTCTACGAAATACATCTGATGATCGTGGGCTATGTCAAAAACTAATTTACGACTGGTTTTTCGGTTCAAGAAACAAATAGTTAATATTTTTAAATGTTAACGTATTAATTTATATAAATAATTTTTTCAATAATTTTTTAAATAATTCTTAATAAAAAAATAATGTGAAATTAAAGAAAAACGTTTCGGCTACAAGATTAAATGAAAAAGACATTAAATAAGTAAATATTTATATATTTTGTATGTACATGAGAAAGATTTTTCCTTTTCACCCACGAAAGGCCCTATAAAAGGTGCAAAAATAAGCCTATTTAGTCCTACCTTCAAAATTTTTTTATTCGGAGCTCTATGAACTGTTTCTAACCTACTACATCTCTTTTTTTTCTTTTCGTATCAGCTATCTAAAAAAAAATTTTTCAGACCCCAAAGTCATAAAGCCCATGTATGGGATCTGATTTAGTGCGATAAAATTTTTTGAAAATTTAGCCATATTTGGACATCTGCCACCATTGCTTCAGTGGAAGGAAATGCATTTAGCAGGTCTTGTTTGATAGGTTGTTTAATCACCGTTAAAATGACGCAAATGGAATTGCAATCGGTTGAATTGGCTTGTCTATACAATTGTCTTAAAAGGGCCATTTTCGCAAAAACCGCGTTTTTTGAATTTTCAAACTGATGCCACGAAAATCTGTCAACTTCAAATTGGCTGAAAATTTATCTGAAGGTAGTTCTATGTATGTGCAATAACCTCCATATAAACTTGGTTTGCTTTTTAGCCTTTAGATACTCTCTCGAAGCCCTCAAATATCGGCCATTTTCGCTATTTTCGCTTCTTCGTCAGCTACGTTACTCTTTTGCCTTGTACCAGTCAACTCAGAGTTCGAACATAGTCTCATATTTACAATGTAATGAACATAGATATCAAAACCTTCATAATGAGCTATTATCGAAGTCTCTAGGAGTTATGGAACCGCAGCTCTGAGTTTTTAAAGATTTTTTAATTTTCTTGGTATCAAGTAGATGTGAAAACATTGAATTTTTTTTAAGAAAGGTTTTTCAACCATCATTGACGGCGAGATGTGGCATTGTGGCATTTCGACTTTATTTGTGTCAAAATCATCTAACTTTTTATAAAAAATAGATCAAAATATGAGGCATTCGGGA
>JAWWEQ010049914.1:0-12560 GCA_035583055.1 Torymus tubicola
TATGGGTAGCTTGGGCCCTCTTCGACCAAGCTCTTTCCCCCGAGTAGGCCTATCTACTCTGGAGATAGCCAGAGAGCAACTAACAGCAGCTGATGCTGTTGGTTGCCTTCAATTATATTACCATTACCCTGTAATGCTCACCGGTGAGCGTTACAACTTATATGGATATGGATTAAATTTTTCTAAAGCTGTTGTTCTAAAAGTTTATAATAGAATTCTTATTAATGACTTTAAGTGTATAGTGAAACATTTATTTCAAAAAGATATTAACTAAACATAAACAGAGTTATAGAGAATCTCTAGTTCTAATTGAAGTTGTGAGATCCGGGTGATTAACCAAGAATGACTTTCAGTGTAGTGAAACATTTATTTAAAAAATAAGGTACTAACTAAACATAAACAGAGTTACGGAAAATCCCCATTTCCATTTGAAGCTGTGACAAGTGTGAATAAGTTTAAATATCTTTGGAAGTCAATATTGATAGTTGTAATATCGAAATTGAAGAAAATAATGCAACACACCGTCTGATACAGTTCTTAAAACATTTAAAAAAGTTAATTAAAAAAGTTTTATGATCTTCCCACATTAAATTTATTTGACAATGATAGTCAAATGGAAATAATAATAAACGCAAAGAAAACAAAAACATTTTTTTAGTATACTAAATGATGAAAGTGAATTGTGTAAAAATAAAATTAAGTTTTTGTTCTCACTCATCGGAATTGCAAAAAACTATGAGTTTCTAGAAAATTTTCATGGGGATTCGAGTGAGAAAGAAAATCATAAATAATGTTGAAATGGACAACGGTTCGTATATCAGTGAAAGAAATAACATAATTATCAGCTACTAGCAAGATTTTCAACATTTATACTATGAATCATTACTTTTTCAGCAGAATCTCAACAATATGACAACATAAACTACAACTGCAAAAAGAAAATGATACAAAAGAGATTTTAAATGGACAAAGCAGTGGCGAGTAAAGTGATTCAGATAATGATATTCAAAGTGAAGAAAATAATGAAAAATAGTAGTTACTGCTTCTGAAAATGATTTTGATAAACAATACAGGCGTGAGTCAAGTGATTTAGATAATGATATTTGACATGAAGAAAAAAGCTTACTGTCTTTATCTCAAGCAAGTATTTATTGTCCACATAATGCGGAATGTTCTAACAATTCATATTGCTACTGTCAGTACGCATATGATGAAGTGTCAGAAATGATTAAATCGATGGAGACCACTGTAAGATAGACTGGTTTCACTTTGAATATGTTGGTGCCTGATTCAATAGAAAAATTAGAGACTGATACAAAATAAACAATAGCTTTTTAAGAACAAGTTTTTTAATTATATAAGCAGTTGCTTCGCGCACGCTCCCTCTGAGTACTCACTAAAAGCAAGCGCGAGAGGCGGTATTTGCGCACGTTGTGTCAAGAAATAGTATACGCAACACGTGCGAAACGTGATCCATGCACACTGAAAGAAGTATCGAGGAGCTGCTCCTCTTGCCGGGGAGCGGCCGCACGAAAAACCGAGTGGCGGTTACGTATGGTTGTTGGAGGAACAGCTACTCGACGTCGAGTAGCAGCTACTCGATAATGAGGGACTGCTACCCAAAATCCGGAAAAGGAAAACAGGAGAGGGGATACCTTGCTTCCCCCACCACGCGCTTCGAGCGTCTGCTACTCTACCATCGAGGAGCTGCTACTCGATCGTAGCTGTGGGACTGCTCCACGGCGCTAGAGGGACAGTTCCTCGATACTTCTTTCAGTGCACTCGTCTTATTTGACAAACTCGACTCGTGCGGGAATCACTTGCTTTGCACCGAATTCTCGTATTAAATCCCTACGAGACCAAAATTCCGGCGCGAGAGTTAATAATTGAATTTTCTCATCTTTATTGGTTGATTCTGAAAATTTTTTCTTTATTTGTTCGAGAATCGCTATACCAGCTTTGTGATATTCATCATCACACATTGTTTTAGCTTTTTTAGCATCAGGTGGGGATAAGTTAGATTTTTGTGTATAAAGTTGGCGTCGACAGCTGGAAGATATTTTTGCTTTTTCCGGTATGAGTGGATAGGCACTTCTGAACGGCGCCGGAAAATTAGACAAGCTTCGCAGATGACAATCAGGATGCGGACTTTTATTGAAAGGATTTGTGCACTTTACTTTCAAAGCAAACTCCATTTTAGTTTATACAATAAATTAAAATATAAGGTCTTTGAAAATGCAAAAATTGTTAAATAAATAGATGCCAATGATTCAATCAAATGCACAAGACGTAATGAAATCCAAGACTAACTTGTATTGAAAAATATTCGAAAAAATTCGAAGAGGAAAAAGATCAATAGTTATCGTACTTATATAACTTCGACATCATGATTTTTACATAGGTTAAAAAGTATGAAAGTCATCTATCGAATGAATAATAAATAATTCCGGGTCGCGCATCGTACCACCTGGTACCGCGCGCTGTAGCGCGTGGCTCTGCACGCCGGAGAAACGCTGCGTCTACTCTTTCGCCTTCTATTTCTCATGGAAAACATATTGAGCACATTGTGGAAAATATCAATTTCTATGTAAAAAATGCTCAGCTTTCGGTCTAGAGGGTCAAAAAAAAATTAAAGCTATACTTTTTGAGATATAACACGTTTTATACTTTTTGAAGGTGAAAATGGAAAATTTTGGAAAAACGGCCTTCACCATTGAAAAGCTGAGGAAAAAATGCGTCGAAAACGCTTATCACATAATTTTTTGAAATGCATTTTGATATCGCAAACACGAGTTAGAAACAGCATGTTTCGACGTTCGCGCGTCGCGCTGGGGCAGCTGACGTGAAGCGCCTCATATATGTATGTCTTTTTTATGGTTTTAGTAGTTTGTAAGACTTAAATCTTTTTTTGAAAAAAAAACGAGTTGGTATACTTGCATAGATAGCATAACCTTCTGCTATTTGAACTGTCATTACAGCTACTCTTCTACATTCTTTCAAGTTGGCTTCGAAGTTCTATTTTTTAAAATAAATTTCAAAATATAATTGAAATTGGCATCCCATAGTTCTATAGTTATTTTCTAATTCATTTGCTTAAAAAGTTTCTTAAAGTAATTACAAGTATACAATTTATCATACAAAAGATATCCACAACGACCCAACATCTGTCTGCCTTATGACTAGACTAATCTTAGTATTCCAGTATGTCTTTTTGCTGCAAACACGAGGCACAGAAACATTAGATACGACATAAAAAAGCTAAATCAAAAACATTAAAAATGAAGAGGATAACTTATCGAAAAGCAAGACTCAACCTAAGTTAACTTTACCTAAGTGCCTGTGTTTTACATGGTGATCTATGAGCCAGATGTTGCTTTTCTTCTGAAGACGCTTACGCTAACCTCCAAGGCTGGCAAGCTACCAACTGCGAGCAGATTTTAATTGACATATAAGAAGAGTCTCTGTCACATAGGCGTTGATACCAGCGAACTTGATAGAAGAAGAGGAAAATGAGGCCAAATTGACCGCAACGATAAGTAAACCATCTCCGCTTTCGACTTCCACTCAAGTATTGCTCCCGCCGCTGGGTGATGTAAACGCGGATGGAGTATCGAATGTACCATTACAATGTACCTGTGAGTACATTGGAACTATTTTTTCAGCAGTTTGACATGCTCGAGAAGTAGTTGGACGAACTTAGATGTCTCGAGAATCGGAGCTTTGTGTCGCGCAACACCTCCTGCGCGTTAGGTGATGCGGAAAATTCCACGAACGTGGAGGTGGTCACACGGGTTTCCGTTCTCAATAAACAGATAGAAACTCAAAATATCCTGGTAGAACAATTAAATCATCGATGTCAGCCGCTCCTCGACGAAAATCTTATTTTTGACAAGAAATTTGACAAAGCGATCAGCAGTTACGCAAGTTTTCAATGTGCTCGCAGGGAAGATGCGGCAATCGATAGTTTAGGAGGCAATATGCTTGCGTCTTAATAATAATTTTGAAACGATCTAACCATCCTTTCGGCCAGGTCCTGTGACCTCTTTCACACGATCCGGTGTGGATCCAAGAGATGAAGGCGAGGCAGAAGAAGGTTTCGTATCATAATCAGGCACATTACCCCCTTGTATAGTCAGGCTCAGCAGCATGGGCTTAGTCAGAGAGGTGATGTGAGCGAAGCGCAACCACCTTACAAAAAATTTTGACACTGGGATGCTTGATCCGGTTTTGCTGCTTGTATGTTCAATCATAAAATCTTGATTAATGAAATGTTGCCCCAAGAAATATTTAAAGCCTTTAAGAGCCCATGTTTCATCGCCCAGGGACTGGGCATCAAATATGTTTGGCATTCAGGAAGCCGAATCCTGGCTAGGCGCAAGGGAGGTGAGAATGCTCATGTATTTGCCACTTTATCCGATTTGCAAGTCATTCAAACGGCGAGCCAATCTGCTTCTAAAAAACACCTGCACCAGGGCAATAAGACGAGTGTTCTGCCCAGTGGCAGTGACGAAACTTCTTCGGCGCAAGGGTCAGAGCAGGCAGTCAGGACGGTGCGTGTTTCGTGACTGAGCTCGATAAAGGGATGTGGGGCAGGGGTCAATTTCCTTGTGTTTCGACTGAACAATCTCTGAAGAAGAATAGCAGAATCCTGGCTAAGACCTAACATTGATGATAGTCTGATGCAGATTGAAGGCTACTCGGAACTAGGCAGGATCACTATATACATGGGATGGAGTGGCCCTGTATGCTCGAGACGACTTTAAAGTTACAGAACTAGCGTCATCTAAGATTCAGAAACCTGGAAAATCTCCCATACCTGAGTACTTATTCTGTAGAGTGCTACAAGGCACTTGCCTTTCCATTCTAGTCGATATCATCTGTAAACCCCCACAGCTAGCCAAGCAAAGGGACACCGACCTGTTTCACGTTCTGCGTGACCTAAGAGGCGAGTATAGTCACAAGTTTAACATGAAAGATCTGAACGCTGATTTGTAACTTGCATCCGATGCGGATGTACTTATCATGCGAAACCTAGTCAAGGAGCTATCTTGTTCTTATTCCGAACGGACGAAAACGACGAGGTGCTGCACTATGAGTGCTTGCTCAGTTTTAAACACGCAGTCATTGATGCCACTATAAATTATTTTGTATAAGAGTTTGTAAGACATACTTTTTCCTACAAAGATTTTAAACAGACGGACTTTACTTTGCAGCACTTTAATTATATAAGACACTACGACTGCCTGAGCCTAGTTATCTGGCTGTCTTTTTTACGAAGTACAAGCCCAAAACGATTAACAGGTGTGTGCAGCCGGCGTTGACAATTTCCGCCATGAACTACAAGACAGGCGAAAGAGCGTTTCTTCTCCAGGGCTCCCAGCTTCGGAATTCTTTTCCACCATCCATCGCCACCTTCCATCTTTTCTATCATTCAAGAGGGCGATTCGTCAACATTTATTGGGTGTCGATCCCTAGCCTCTCTCCTGTAGTTCTTTAGCGGAGCTATCTTACCGTACAACACGCGAAAACGTATCTCGCGCTTTTATTTCTCACTAAGGATTCGAACCCTGCACTGAATCCCTGGTTCGTACGCCAGCTGTTCAGTTCACCACGATGCACTTTTCTTAATGCAACAATCACAAGTCAAGAGGTTAAAAGTAAATAAATATAGGTTAGATTTAATATTGTTTAGAGGCAAAAGATATAATGTTTGTATTTCCTAATTAACGATGCACCAGCATGGTGTGCTTAACGTCAGATGTTCCGGAGACCGACGTCATATCTCCTATATTATTTGCCATGGGCGTGAGGTATAATACATCAAACGTACATGGTATTCTACGCCGTACACTTGCTGTGTTAGACGTATCACATAGCAAGTGTATTAGAGAGATAGGTCGCGCTGGGTGCGTGACACACACACTAGAGAGAGAGAGAGGGTGCGAGAGAGAGAGAGCTATTGCCGATTACAAACCGTCAACAAGTTGAATTTAAATGGTGTTCTTTATAAACTTAGGGTCGGGCCTGTGCTCTGTCTGCGCTAAAACGGATTTTCTTGCAGCATCGCTCCCTCGACTGTCCTCTAGAATGGCTTGTGACAGGGGCACAGTGTTAGAAGACGAGCGATGTGGCATATGACAGTGACCTGTCATATGGTCTTGTTATGCACCACGTCCTTCAGACTAAAACGAAATGTTGTACTTCATGGGTTACCGTGATAGCCTCGGGGTACTTCACGTGTAGTTACACGCCTGAGGTTCAATCGGTGAAACAACTAACGACATAACGTGCGCATTTACCAGTCAACCGCGGAATCACAATACGGACATGGATGCCAGGTTCTCTCCCTAGGCTCGCTAGTAATGCTTTCGATACAGCTCTAATGCTGTGTCGAAGCGCCATCTTGCGTTTAATTAACAAAGCACTTAATTATTTTGTTATCATTGCCGTTGGCACGACAGGCCGTGACACCCTCCACCCAGATGTCGCTAACTTGTAGGTGACTGACCCTGTAAACATTCCGACAGTACCTTAAAAATTTCAGGTAATTATACCTCTGATGACCTTGTGCAACACTCTTGAAGTTTAGAGCCTCTATACTACGCTAGGCTATCACCAGGTTGTTGCCAGTGGGGGTTTATATTCCTTACTGCCAGTGGCTTGGGGTTTAGCAACGTTACCATAAGTTCCTTTGGCGGTATCGTTTTCCTTTTAAGTCCACCAGGTGATTTATCTGTGAAGTTGGAGTTCAATGACTAGGAGGCACGCGACGTATGCTTTCGCTAGCTTGTCATCACCTAGCGTCCGGCTGTTCTTTTATCAATTCTGACCTGATTCAATCCAATGCCTGATGACAACTAGATTCTCACAGACGGCCCTTCGCCGTATCATCAAACTCCCTCGGTGGTCGGACATTATCGTCTTTTTCTTCTACTCGTCTTCCTCTTCTATGCATCTTTTTTTCGATTTCTCTTCTTTGTCTATTTTCTTTTTCTTTTATTCATCTTTTTCTTCTATTATTTTTCTCTTCTCATCGTCTTCTTTGAGATCCCGATAGAACATCAAATCTTACCCTTGGAAATTCTTCGGATAAGCGAAACTCCCATACGGCCCACAAAAAAAAAGTTGTCTGTACTTTTGACCAGACCTGTTTTCTTACGTATTTTTCGACGCTAAATCGAAATCTGCAATAAAAATATAGCCTTCCGCAGTGAATTTTGAGTGATTACCGTGAATTGAATTCTACGGAAAAAAATACATCGAAGAATATGTTTTGGAAGTGTTTTTAACAATATTTTTACCCTTCAGGCGGTGTTTAAAAGGCTAAAGAACCCAAAAAAGGCAAAATTCATCACAAATTTGATTAAAATACGATTAAAATTTGATTCTCCTACTTTGAAAGAGTTTGTAGGCATTAGAAGTATTACCCTATGGTTTTTTTGAGGTCGCTGATCATGAATATGATGTCAAATGAAAATAAAATTACTTCCAGCGGGCGCTGTGTGTGAATTTGAGTGTGAAAAATATGAGAATCTAAATTGTTTTACGTTTACGCACACGTTTCTCTTCAAATGGCTGATGTAGAGGATTTCTGACCTAGTAGTTTTTTCTCTTTTAATCATCAAACAGTAATCTGCCAACATATTTATGTCCCACCGTCCTTGAAATCTGCGTTCGAATTCTTTTAAGTCTTGATGAAACCTTTTACCTTGTTCTTTACTAAAGTCGCCGTTATTTTCGGGAAATATATTAACGTGTGAATCAAGAAAATTAAGTTTTAGGTTTATGAGGCAGCCCAATTTTTCAAAATTACATACCATTCTTTTCACAATATTTATGTTATTCACGTCTGTTGTATTACCCAATTACTTTGTTGATACCGCTTTAAAACTTGATCATACTGCTTTCTCGACATCATTCATTGTTTTTTCAAAGTTTGCAGCTCTAAATAAATTCCGGATTTCTGGACCATCAAAAATTCCTTCACCCAATTTAGCATCTGATTTCTGCTGAAATACTTTTTCCAAATACTTAAAGCACTATCCATCTCTGTCTAAAGCTTTGATAAACTGTTTTATTAATCCAAGCTTTATATGCAGAGGAGGTATTGAAATTTTTGACGGATCAACGAGTGGTTCTTTTAGAATATTGTTTTCCAGATTTACACGATTCTCCTGTTGGCCAAATTTCCTTTTTATAGTGATTTTCTCTATCTCTACTATCGAACATACGCAAATAACATGGATACTTTGTGAATCCAAATTGTTATTCAAGTATCATAGATAGAATTTTCAAGTCTCCACATATTTGCCATTGATGTTCCTCGTATTTTATTTTGTCAAAACCTATTGAAGATTAGAGTACTCTTCTTTAAGCGTAGTTGAATATGCTAACGGTATAGGGCGTATTTTTTCCTAATGTGAATAAGTACTGCTTTAAGGCTGCATTTTGATGAATCAATGAATAGTCTCCAATTCTCAGGTTTGTACACATTTGGTTTCAACATCGATGAAGTAAACTAGATTTGAATATTTCTTGAAATATTTACAAAAGTTTTCTTTTTGGTTGCGATATACACTTATTTGTGTTCCCTTTTCAAACATATTTCTTCTCTTTAATTTTGAAGCCATAAATATTGATTGTTCCTTAGACATACAAGACTTTCTTAAGAAATCATTACGACTATTTCGATTGAATTTTTCAACAGTTCGCTCTTTACCAAGTGGAACATATTCTTCATCACTGTTCAAAGAAAGATTCTCTTCATCCTCATTCGATTGGCTTAAGGATTCAAGCGATGAGAAGGACTTCTCATTGGATTGTCCATCGCTCGAATCGATTTCTTCCTCAGTAATCTGATTTGTTGAATGGTTATTTATTTGCAGAGCATCCAAACCTATAGTAACACTATCTCGTGAGTCTTCATTTTCTAAGCCTTCTATAAATACTTCTTCTGGCAACTCGACGGTATTAACAGTAGCATAACGTACTCTTTGTTTATTAATTTTACTTCTACCTTCTACTTTTGTTAAACAATAGCAATCGTTTTCATCTTTAGGTTCTTTCCATTTCGCTGGTATTGTAAACTTTAATTTGGCCCTATTCTGATTTGAATTAAATCTAGTCATCATTGTTTAACATGATCTAGAGACAAAATGCGAAACCCAACCTTTTCTTGCTGTGTGATATCATTTTCAAGGCATGTTCGATATAAGCTGTTTATGTTTTCTGTAATTTTTCTTTTGTTTATTTTACCAATATATGTTGAACAAACCTAACAGAAATTATCTGGATTTTCATATCTAAATATTTTAACAGTTTATTTTAATCAGCATAACTGATAGAAATGTTATTATTCTGTAGAATTTATGGATCTTTGTAATCTAAAACATAAAGTGTTAGTCTAATCTGAAACTCAAGTTGGGGTAAAGTATCCTAATTACAATTTTCACTTATTTTGAGATGTATTATATTTCAAACAAATCCTAGTATACAATAGTGGTATTATCAGAAACCTACTGCTACGAAGTACGTTGGCCAAGATGACAACTGCCCTAAATGGGATGTGTAGAATGATTCGTTTGGTCCAATTCTTCGTAGTAACTAAACCAGTGAAGGCGCGCTATCCTGCATGAAAGGATGTTAGGATGTGAGAATAATGCCGTAGTGTGTCTGACGACTAGTTGACATTGTCCTCGTCAAAGTTAGAAAGCTCTCATACTTAGACCTGGGGAGGTATGGGAGTTATCACCCCTAGGAAGGCGGACTCGCCTGTGATAGTAGTAGTTTTAGTGATGTAGTTGTTCGTGTTAACAATAAGATTCTCTATAAAATTGCTATTTTATATGAAAGGGGTATGAGAAAGTCTATAGACGACCGCTGCAAAGAATGTCGAGATACAATTGACGAGCAAAAAAATGAGAAAGAGTTCTGTATAAAAAATATTACACCTCCGCCATAACTGTTGCAATCTTTTATACCATTATTAGTTCATCTTCATTTACATACAAAGAATATATACAAACTTTTTACAATAATAATAATTAAAAAAATTTTCTATTAATAAAGATTTTATTTTGAAGCGTTTTCAATCCTACATATTTACTACAATTATAATATGAATCTTTTTGAATCTATAAAAATAATTAATATTAAATTTTTACGATACTAGTGATCTATCATTATTAAACCTAACCCTTCTTATTACTTACCATTATTTTAATATCATTATTAAACCTTTACTTTTTACTGCCATTAGTTTTGAACACAAACCCCGTTAATGATATTTCCTTGATTACGGCTGAACTAATGCCTCGACTAACCGCTTGCATACAGTTTCGGTTGTACATTCCCTGATAAATTTCAGACTATATAGGGCTTTATTTACTTTCTTTACTAAATATATTCCTCCGCATCCTCTCCACGCCTACTTCACGACCCGAAATACCACAAAATAGAGACACAGAAATAGACAGAGACCTCGAAACAAGGTCGAATGACTGAGTCGTAGAGACAGAGACATAAGGAGAGAGGTATAGACAGAGCCAGCGAGTCAGAAACATATAGACGTAAAGACAGAAACGTAGAGACAAAGACGAAGTGACAGATACATAGAGACAGAGTCGTAGAAACAGAGTTGTATACACAGGGATTTAGATAGGGATTTAGAGACAAAGACGTCGTGACAGAGACGTAAAGACAGACAAATAGTGACAGAGACGTAAGGAGAAAGAGAGAGAAACTGGGAATAATAAATAGAGACAGACGTAGAGACAGAACCGTCGAGGCAGAAACGTAGATACAGAGACGGGAGACAGAATAGTAGAGAAAGAGACATGTACGCAGAGACATAAAGTAAGGTCAGAGACGTAGAGACAGAGGCGTAAAGACTGAGATGTAGAGATCGAGACGTAGGCACAAGGGCATAGAGGCAGATAAGATAAGATAAAATAAGTTTTATTTCTGTATATTATGTTGTACAAATGAAAATAGATGATACAAATAAAAAAATTATTACAATTATAATTATAAAATACAAAATAAAAGATAGAAATAACAGAAAGTAAAATATAAAAATGATACTGTACGATACAAAAGTAAAAAAAAAAAACGCAAAAGCATGACAAAGGATGAGGCATAGTTTTAAGTATTCGCATCGCAGGTGAAAAGATGTTGATGAAGAAATGATTTAAAATGAGGAACAGAAGTGATATTACGAATGTGTGATGGTAATGAATTCCAGAGATATGCAGAATTGATATGGAATGATTTTTTCAGTGTCTCGGTACCAAAGCCACGAATATGCAAGGGCTTCATATCAACCCTAACAGATCGAATAAGAACCGCAAAATCAAAGAAAGCCAGTAGCTAGCACTCACAAAAATGGTTTCTTAGTCTTAGCAGAAAAATCCACTTAAATATTATCTACTAAATTTTAGTATAATCTGCTTTATTTTAAATTACGTCTATTAAATTTAAAAATACGTTTGCTTCTGATACTCTTCCAATCTCATGCCCCCGTTATCACCTCTGATCCTCTTCCCATTAACATGAAGGAACCCTCTGACAATATTATTAACAATATTTTTATTAATCTACTACCGTAATTTTTATTACTTTTTACATATAAATCGCGTTTACATTTCTATATTTTTTATTACTCAATGTTATTATTTCATAAACTAATAGATATTTAATTATTGATAATTCAGCAACCGTTGGCTAACCGTTGGTCAATACTTTTGTGATTCGTTGGCCCAAAAAATTGACCACCCGTTGTAGTTAAGCCATTTTGATTGGGTTCTTTTCTACCAGGGTATTCGTTAATTCTACACTTGAAGTTTAGTTTAGAATTTTTCATCCAATTGTTAGAAGATTCTACTAACTGTTAGAAGAAAATCGTATTAATATAGAGTTAAGTAGATTTCAATTAAAAATTAAATGATTTTCTTTTAAACATTGTTGTTTAGTTACAAAAAGATTTATTCTAAATTTTAGTAGAAATCAATTTAATTTTTGTAATTTTAAGTTTTAGTATTATTTGCTCAGATTTAAACTAAATGTATACTTTTCGGGTGAATTTCATATATTTTTCAGTTTAATATATTATCACTTCAGCATAGGAATACGTTTTCAATAATATTATTGTAAATGTAATAAGAAACTTAATATAAGAAGTGCGGTTAACAGTAAAATTTGTTATTTTATTCTTTTTTATAATATGTTACGTATGGATACATGTACGAATATAAAGAACGAAGTAAGCAAAGCGTCCGATTACAATATGAGGCCGATTAGCACAAGTTCGGCCGATGGCTATAAATTGCTATAATCTGGTGATAATAAATTGCGTGAGTTTGAAGTTGGGCTTGAAATTGACGAAAAATCATTTTGTCATTATCAGTAAATGACCCGTAACTTATCGTTGGCACATGGTTCCGACTTAGCACCCTTTTCCTTTTCATTTGTAATACCCTAAAGAATAAAAAAACCTAGTTTGGTAAGCGTACTCTCAAAAATCACATGTTTCCATTTTTGGGCTAAGAAGTGTCCGATTTTCT
>JAWWEQ010049915.1:0-12557 GCA_035583055.1 Torymus tubicola
TCAATAGAAGGTGAATTGGAAGACCACGGTTAGAATCACCAACAGATAGTTGGCGATTAGAAACCGCCCCGTGACAAGTTATAGATACAAATTTTTTTATTTTCAAGCAAAATTAATATATAAAGATATCTATAATTTTTTATTTAATTCATTGTTTTATAATTTTTTTAATTGGTGGAATATATCTTTTTTTAATTCCGAAATATAACCTATTTACAAAATATTACGTGATAAACAGGTCTAAAAAAATTTTAACCTCAAATATCTTTGAAATTTATGAACCAATCATTTTTTGAAAAGAAATCGGTACAGAACTATTAATAATCTACCTCTACAATGAATTTTGAAGCGAATAAGGCAATTTTAGTCTCGTAATGGTTGAACATACAAAACTCTTTTTTTGCATTTTTCAATTTTTACGTTTTTGTTAATAACAAAAGAACCGTAATAGCTAGAAAATTAATTTTTTTTATAAAATATAGGTAATTTAATTCTCTTTCGAATGCTATACATCCCATTCAGATACGTAGAGCCGTTCGGGAAAACTAGGTTTAAAAAAAAAGTAAAAAAAATTTTAACCTCAAATATTTTTGAAATTTATGGATCAATCCTTTTGCCCAAAGAACTACCTCAATTCGTATACAAAATCTACCCCTGTCAAGAATTTTAAAGTGATTAAGTAAATTGTACTCTAAGTTATGCAACAACAAAAAAAACAATTTTTTTTTATAAATTATTTTTTTTCTCCAAAAATAATGAATGAGAAAATCTAAAAATTTAGTAATTTATAGTACTCAATATCCTTTTTAACCAAAAAAATATTGATGTTAATATCTTTTTTTAACTTCGAAATATAACCTATTTACAAAATATTACGTTTTCACCAATAACGTGTGACGAAATATAGCTATCGACTTCTTTTTTTTTTTAAATTCTAGAGAATTATATCCTGCATACAGAGAAGTCACAATATATAAATAATATTTGGTCTAAATGTTAAAAAAAATCGAAAATAATAATTTTGAATATTTAAAAATGGTTATAAAAAAATAAAATTAATTTTATAAAAATAGTATATTGGCCCGAAGAGTTTGAGCAAAATCTAAAAAAATGATCACTGAATCGTTAAAATCAGTCAAGTAGATCATGAGATATCAGCCTTGGACGTGCATACATACACACATACATCCATACGGACATCTTCTAAAAATAGTGTATTTCGATTACAAATTTTATAAATAACATTCCTAGTACATTATCTCAAAAAATTTTTTTTTAACTATCACAAAGCTTCCTCTAGGAAGAAGCAAAAACAGAAAAAGGCCAACTCTATTTTTGTTGGATCCCTTCTCATCTTAATGTGATTGAAAATGAAATTGCAGAATTAAAGAAAAAAAATTCCTGTAAAATCGACACTACAGAAATAGATCATATTATTTTCACGGACCTACGAAAACCGCTTAAAATGCTCATGCAAAAAAGTACGAGACAATCGATTACTAATCTGAGTAAAACCAAAGGCGTCAAATACTTTGAAAACTTTTACATAGAACAACCAAAACCATGGTTCCACAATAAAAAACTTTCCCGAGAGCTTATTGTCACCATTAATCGCTGCAGATGTGATCACTATAATCTAGCTGCATCACTCGCTCGTGTCGGTATAACCAACGACTCTTTATGTCTTTGTACTCAATAAGACCAAAATCTTAACCACGTTATTTGGCAATCTCACCTACATAATAATCACCGCGAAATTCTTATTAAAAATCTAATGAAACACGGGCTTCAACTACCACTATCACACAATTATTGTACACACCAAACACAAATGAGTTTTTCCACATAATGCGCTTTTTCAAAGACTGCTCACTTAATATATGAACTGTAATAACGATGTAAGATAAAAAATGTATTAACTATGATAGAATGTATATATTTCCTGTGCCAAGCGAATAAATCTTAAATGATTTGAAGCTTTAATAAAAAAAAGAGTTTTGCATGGCAGCGCTACCTCGGGAGTGGGGCAAGAGTGGGGCAAGTTCACATTTGCGTGCAAATTCGGCTCACAAGACTCAAACTCCTTTCAGGCCAGTCGCCACTGCATCCCAGAACCGGATCCGGCTCGAAAGGGCCATGTTTAGAATTCGAGCACTTTGTCGGAAGGAAGGCCGACCTTAAGCTAATGGGGAAGGTAGGCAGATCTGTAAGGATTTAGTAACAACAAACAATTTGGTACATTCTTATGAACACTACAGCAAAAATCTTTACAAGACGCACAAAATCTCAATGAGATATGCGGAATGGCACGCTCTTGGAAAAGGGCCCGGCACTGAGCGACTGCTCTGGAGCCTCACTCAAAGGTGACAGACCCCAGCTCCCGTTCGCTCCCACACTTCCGCTGTCGTCGGAGCGGAAGATGCATCCCGCTCGAACACCAAGGAGTGCCGGTGAGGGCGCGGGAGAAGCAAAATGCTTGATTCGCACGAACAACATATGTCAATTATTTTTACAGCAACTTGCAATATAACACAAAATTCGAGGTTAAACACATGGACAAAAACACAAAGAAATGGGCAACATTTAAGAATAAGCTCAATAGATATATAAATATGACTGATTATCCGATAAGACCTACTATACAAAGATACTTAGGTAAAGTAGGAAACAGCAACTACGCTGACTTCGCCGTTTACAGTCAGCACCGCATCTCTAACACATACGACACCAAGAAAACTGACTTCGCCGATTAGAGCCAGCAACGCAACCTCAACACATACGACAACAAGAAAACATCAAACTACATAATGGAGCAATACATTGATCGCATTAAAGATTTGCAAAAAGATGTAATACAAGTAGAAACGTTATTTTCTGATCTTAACACTCTTAATAAGAATATAAATAGAAAAGATAGATAGAAATTGAATATTCTTATTAAGAGTTTGAAGATCAAACCATGTATAATTATATGTACAGAAACATGGGATTTACCCAATCCTCAATTTTATTCTATATAGGGATATAAATTGTATTACAATAACGATAACTTATGTAAGATATAAAAGAGAGTGTATCAGAAATTACTAAAACAATCGAAATTAGTAGACTTAAAGTACTAAACTCACGAATAAAACTAAATAACAATAGTAATCCTGAAATTTCAGCATTATATCGATGTCATGATTTACCACACCTTGAATTTATTTCGAACGTAAAATCATTTATCAATAGCAAAAGAAATATAAAAAGCACCTGATTATTAGTGATTTTAATATCAAGATTATGAATGAAGATGTATATAATAGCATAGAATTATTAGACAATATGATTTGTAACACGGCAAATTTTATTCCCCAAAGCCGCATCACTAATCTCGCCCTGAGGGCTAATTAATACACACACAACTCTTATTTTCCACTATCTTAAAAGGGATACGCGACTGATTTTAATTTGTATGGGCACCTAGTCGCGTTCACGGCTCTCTCGCAAGGCTACTCACTGGCATGACTCCTTACCTCTGGCGTGGATTCGTTCCGACGGACGACCTGGGGCGGTCGAAACCCTCGGCGGCAAAACCTCCTGGAAATCTAGTCGAAAGTTACACGGCACTACAGGACAACACAATACTCTGCGGGAGGACGTGACGCTCGATCACGCCACGCGGACAACACATAACACTTACTCGGGAAGAAAATGAAACACTCTCATTACTACTTTTAATCACTATCCGTTTATTTTCCGCTTCTCCGGCACTCCACGCTTCTACAATTTTTACAAACACGTTTCGTTACATCCCCCGGCACTCGCACACTCGCAGCACGGGGAGAGAGATTACACGCGCGCACACTTGCCTCGAACCTGAAAATAATCGGCACGTCGGGGAGCGAAAATGACTCGCCAACATAAAGAAAACACTCACCGCAATTGTTGTTCTACTACCACTTCTAACACAATTCTGCTGGCTGCTTTCGCTCTCTTCTTCCACTCCCTCTTACTCTTATCGCTCTCTCTGACTCTCAACACACCAAAAACTCTCAACTCTCTTCTTCACACTTGGTTCCTATGCGCAGGGTAATGGCGGAATGAGCGAGCATCTCACATGTGCTCGTTCACTTCCTTCTTCTCCGGTTCTTCGTGGCACGCGCTGCCTCTGTCGCTCTTACTAAATCTTATGGCACATTAATTTATTAATTTCGCACGCGCTCTAATTGTCGCTATTATTCTTCTTCTTCTCGCCCTTTTCGCCTATCTTGGGCGAGACGAAGGCCAATCGGCACGCTGATTCGCCGAGTAGCATGGCAGTAAGGCTAGGTCGGCACTTTCGGCCCTGCCGACCTGCCACCTGTTGCACTCGCGTAATTTGAAGTATGATTAGGCATTAGGTTGGCACAGTAGTGGCGCACCTTAATTTGTGTGCCTCCACTAACACGGTACGCTGATTCACAGCTTCATCTTTAGTCATCTCGTTGCCTTAATCTATATATGTGCGTCGCACACGCGCAGGCACGGCAGGCTCGGATACTTCCTCTCTCTCTCACTCGCTCTGCCATCTAAAAGATATTACTGTCTCTCTCGCTCTCCTACTACGGTGCATGTGTTCTCTCTCTCGGCTTTCGCTTATAGCTCGCAGGCCGTATCACGCTCTCTCGCTCACTCTTCCCTCTCCGGTACGTCTGTCTTCTCTCTCATTCCTATACTCATCTGCAGCGCGCAGGCTGTCTTCGCACACTGTACAGTCTCTCCCTCTAGCATGCTTGCTTTCTCTCTCACTCTCATGCGCGTACAGTCACACATGCAGCACGCAGGCTGCCGCGATGGCTCTCTCTCACTCACTTTCCCACTCCGGCGCACTCGCCTTCTCTCTCGCACTTATACGCACGTGCAGTGCGCAGGCTGCCGCTGTGTCTCCCTGACTCTCGTGCATAGCACGCTCGCTGTCTCTCTCATACTTGCGCACGTGTGGCTCGCGGCTGTCCGTGTACGTGTATCGCGTTTTGGCGTGCGTGAGTGTTAGTGTAGGTGTTTGTGTAGTGTAAGGTTGTGTTTATGGGTATATGTGACCGCTGTCTTTCTTCTTCCCGGGGCGCTTTCGCCCGTGCCATCTCGCCATCCTGAAGTGGCCTTGGCACTGTGTTGGGACTCTACGTGTATGCGCGTCTGTGTGTGGCTCGTCGGCTGCTCCTCGTACCTCAACAAAAACAGAGAAACACAGCTGTTAGCTCCAATGCATTGATTTGTACGGAACTGAAGTCGAGGAGGAGTCGGCATAATAGCGGCTCTAATTACGATGCATTAACTGCATCACAGATGGTAAAGAGTTTCTTTCCTGATTTTATACATACAATTAGACCAAACAATAGTGGCGAAAGCGGTACATGCATTGACAACATGTACATAAAATGTACTTCACTACCCGCTTTTCTTCACGGAGAGAAATTCATTGCGATAAACGTATGGATTCTAGTCATGCGGTTTTCATAGCACTCCCTATACTCTATTCCCAGCGCTCCGTGTAAAAATGATATGAGCTGTTTGGGAATTTAGTATGGTGAGCCCTATACGAAAATAGTAACATGCTTCGTACAATATTTGCAACGAATTTCTCTCCGTGTTGAAACTGAATAAGTCACCAAAATTAAAAAGAAAAGAAAATATCCAGTATTACTATAATTACTATAAGCTTCAAAGTATAGTTATTACGAAAAATTGGAATGGTATAGAGACGATGCATGACCCGGATGAAGCTCCCGCTTTCTTGGTAACTGAAATACAAGGATGGTTAGAAAAGTCTAAAGAAGTGCCTAAAAGAAAAAAATAACAAGAGATATCCAAGGAAGGGTTGGATAACTAAAACAGTTATGATCTTGTGAGAAAAGAAAGAACGACTAAATATTAAAATGCGCAATAAACCAAATAATAATCCAATCAAATTAGGATATAAAAATTACACAAGAGGCTAGACAAAATAATGCGCAAGGCAACAATAAAACATGAAAAAAATTTAATTTTTTTCCACTGAGCGGAAGGCGCCAACTTTCTGGCCGCTGCGTGAAATATAGTTGCCGCTTTCCGGCCCCATCGAGAGACAAATAGTATACAGACAATGGCTAGTAAAAAAGAATGCTCGGCTTCGCCTCGACCGACAATTACATGGGATCTGAGACGGTTCTTATTTTACTGGCCTAGGTGTGTAATATACTATTCGAACAATATCAATAATTCCAAGCAACTTTGTAATGTAACGGGGTGGAAATTCTGGGGACGTCACCTCCACGTCCGATTAAGTCCTCTTTACTCGCAAGGTTTCTACGTCAAAGAAACCCTGCAGTTCGGCAGTTGGCAGTGGCACAGGTATCGGACACTGACCCTAAGCTTTCATTGTAGAAAGCTTAGTCTCCGATATTTGAATTGAGCGCTCCTGGCTCCACGGCACTGCTGCCAACTCCGATGCGAGAGCGGCTGCTAGCTATACCTAGCCTCACCTGCTAGCAGCCGGTTCTCCCGTACAACACCGCTTGTTTACTAACAGCGGCTATTTTTCTCTTCGACCATCCCGTTACCGTTGCTCCTCCACGAGTCAATGCCTTCGGCTAACTGCAGCTGTAAAAGGGTAGAGGACGGTATTCGGGAAGCATGCACTGGTCGAGCACTCTAAATGAACACCCGTGAGTCGAAATATAAGATAAAAGCACGAGTGACTTTATTCAACAAAGATTTGATGTAAAGTAATTATAAGAAACGCGTATAGGCCGAGACTTGACGGGCTGAATTCCGCTCGCAACGCGAACACACTCAGTCGCTGCACAGCAGCGTCGGTCACTGGTGACGGGGGGGGGGGATACCCACGCGCCCGTCGCGAACGCTATTGTAACGCCTACTCACGCTTGTGGCTGGCCAGCCTTCGCTCGACGCAGCCTTCTCCGTCGCACTCGCTGCACTAGAAAGGCGGAGATGGGGCACGTCCTGCTGTCTCCGTCCTCATGGATTTCCTAACTCTCTCTCACTTCTGAATCCTCCTTCCTAGAGGGTCGCGGCCCTGTGGCGGTCACTCTGGCAGCGGTGGAGGCGCGACGCGCACGCTCTATCACTCGTTGTGCGCGGAGGTCACGAATTCACTTTCCCGTGTCACGGTTACCACGGTACTCCCTGTCATGTCTATCCTTCGATTACTTTTCTTCTGCCTGATTATCGTCTGCTTCTTCTCCGTCTATCTTGTTCGAGGTCCACGCGGCTCACTATCGATTACGATCCAAATAAGTGCGCGAGATTCGAATCTCGTAACGCTGTATATATGATTATTCAGACTTGATCTCAGCACCCGTTACAGTAAATACATAAACAAAAAAAATGAGAAAGAACTCAAAAAAGAATAATAGACGATCAGACACAAAGAGTACGCCACGTTAAGATAGGCAAAATACCACTGCTAATTAAAGTGAAAAATAACATTGATTTCATATAAGTATATTAAAAGAAAGAATTATGTATGATTTTTACGGGGACCTATCGCACCTCCTTATACCAGTAAAGCCCAAGAACCGTATTTTTCGTGTGCTGTAAGGTACTAAACTAGGGCCACTCTTATTCATAATTTACGTAAACGATTTACTAACAAATAGAACAGATAATACTATCTCATATGCGGATGATATAGCTATTATTTCAACAGATGGTGTGTACATACTGTGTACATGACTTTTGGTAACTATTATAATAGTGTTCCCGAAGATATGACCATACACATACAGAGTACTAAATTAAGCAGGGTAGAATACTGAAAAATCTAGGTATATTTATTGATTATGACTAATGTGGGATGAACATATAGAATATATAATAAAAAAACTAAATATATAATATACATATATACTGTACAAATTATCAACATATTATATGCAATCTGACACACTTAAGACTATATATTATGCATATAAAAACAACTTAACATATTACTGCAAAACATCCAGATCAGCATTTTAAAAATTGTAAACAAAAATATTTTTACTCAAGACAATCCCTTAAATCTAAAACAAATTTTTGCAAACGTATCATTATAATGAACTTATGAATTTACACTTTGTGCCGCGGTATTGCAGCCGCGATTATGAATGCGCGATTGGCGCAATCCACTCGTCTATCTCCTCCCCAGGTAGGGATAGAAAGTGACAGAAATGCTCGTCCATAAAGACGAGGACAGGACGTCGCCTTTGCCCAGCGAAGGGTCCTGAGTTCTCGGAGGCGACGATTAACTTACCTGGGCCGTCGCCTAAATCGTGATCAAATGCGGGGAATCATGCGGGATGCAAATGATTGATATTCGGAAATAACTCTCGACCATTCGATCATAAATCATGCGTTTATTTCTCCGCTACATCGCTTTTACAAACGGGTTTGCATGGATCCGTCCGCACCGCGACGGTTGCAGTTCACTTGCGTACACGTACATACATTAGTGAAGTGTTCCGGGGGTGTGCAGTGTACGTGTGCGCAGCGTAACTTACAGCGAGGAGCAAGGGGCCTTCGGCCGTATTGACACAGAGTGTATGCCTCTTGCGTCACGGTCGCACGTTAGAGAGAGAGAGAGAGAGATCAGAAGAAAACGAACTGCCTACACGTTATCGGCAGCCGCTCGTCCACCGACGTTTACAGGATGGCGTAACTTACGGGTCCTAGCGTTCGGCGGTCGGAAGGCTGGCCGTGGCTGCCCCGGACCGCGGGCCCGGAGTCGGTCGTGACTGTGGCTGACCCTCTCCGTCGTCGAGGCCTCGATTATCCGCTCTCCAAGAGCGTGCATCGACTCTTTCCTTGGCTGTCAGCTCCCTCTCTTCTCCTTTCAGAGTCGATGAGGCTTAAATCAAGTGTTCGACATCGGACGTTAGTGCCGAGGCTGTGCCGGTGCTATGGGCTCGCTTCAAGACCGAGGTGCGTGCGGGCCATGGCCGCTCTCCGGTAAAAGACTTCCTTGCCTCTTAGCCACCTCTTCCTCTTGGTCTGCGCGGTTAGAGCTCCCAGGCTGGACTAACTTCCTCGCTACTTTCTTCCTATCTCCTTGTGTTTTTCTCTTTCCCTCTCTCCCCATCTATCCCTCTCTAATCCCCTGTTTACTTTTTGCTTATATTTGCGTGTTACTCGCGCGCAGCTGCTGCTGCCTCGCTTCTCATTTCGGTTGGCCGTCGTTTATGTATGTGGATTTGGAGTGTGCGCGTATGTGTATACGCGTGTTTACGCTTACTTGCGTAAGTGTGTGTGTGCGGAGTCGCATCTCTGTCACAACTTGACATCGACTAGAAATAAACTTATAATACCATCAAAGTGTTCGATAACTGTTAGTAATTCATATAACTATGTCAGAGCAATATAAGTATTTAATTATCTTCCGAAATCTAATCCAAATCTTAAAGTTCTAAATATCGCAAAAAACTAAAATAAGAAAAAGCTAAAAATATGGACTGGTACGAATATATTATAGTATGTAAAGAATAAAAAATAAATCAATAAATAAATAATGAAAAATTTAACTTTTCAGTATGGATGAGATATTCAACTGTGGACCAAATATATAATTAATAGTGGAATCGTGGATTCCATGCTACATTCCTAGTTTGTAAATTACTCAAGTTTTTTTTTAGTTTTAAGTACACCGGACTTATCTACAGGTATCTATGTCTACCTCTATAGGACGTTTGCTTCTTTAGACATGTTACTACGTCCTGAAGTCGGCAATAACATGTAATACAACACGTATTACTCTGGTTTAAATAAATAAATAAATTTACAAGACTGCAGGAAGCTATACAGTAAGCTGAAGATTCATCCGATAGTTAATTCGGCTTTAGAAAGGGTCGCTCAACAATCAATGCCATCAACAGGATCGTACCACTAGCCAAGAGCGCCATTAGCGGTAGCCGATATATAAAATGCAGGAATACTATCATAAGTCCAGATGTACGAAATGCATTTAATGCAGCCAGGTGGGATGAAATCATGTTCGCCTTGAAAAACCTAAGGGTGTCACTATATCTTAGAAGAGTCATCTTGAATTACCTAACGAACCGAACCCTTCTGTATGATACCGACGACGGCACACATTCTTAGTCTTGCTGTGGAAAAGTTCGAGGCGGTCCTGATTTCCCGAACAAAAAAGAGATAGCACGCCACTTTCACGATTATTGATCAAAAGATCTGAGTGAGGGAGTTGGTCTAAATATCTAGGAGTCACACTTTGCTCAATGGAATATTCCGTGATCCTGTACGGAGCCCTAATTTCGGCTGATGCCATAAGGAATAATCCGAGCTACGGTGCCCCTTATCGAAGGGCCTGCAGGACAATCGCGCTAAAAGTGGCACATGATTACCGTGTCAGACATTGCTCTCTCGATAATCGCCGGATTACCACCCGTAGATCTAATGGCCACCAAGAGAATTGAAATTTAACGCGAAAACATGGCTGCAGAAGAGGATGACTACTACCAGAGACAGCTGAGATATGGCAAACCAATGTCGGTGAACACAGTATTAATTTATGTGTCTAGAAGTAAATTGGAAGAAGACATGGATTCGTCATTTTTTATCTTACTCAGATGTTCATCGGACTTGGCTGTTTTCGCAGTTATCTGAAGAAAATTGGAATATACCAAAAGTATACTCAGAAGAGGGGTTAATCCCACTACTGATTTCCATCTGGTGAAAGCCCCGGAGGTCAGTACAGCTTCCACGGATTTTTGGAGGGAGGACGCATACACTATTCCGGCAGTAAGACTGATACAACAGAAGATGAAAAGCACTCTAAAGTGGTGAACTTGGTCTCCACAGTGTCTAAAGCAACAAGTAAAAATCTCGTGATGACCTGGAACAAGCAGTTCAGTTCCCTTGAAAGACAGATTGACGCTTTGATTGCTTACTTGGCGCCAAAGAGCAATATCCAACAAGGATATTAAAAAGATGGCTGACGGCCTTAAGATAACATATCTTTGCCTGAAGAGGCTAGATGGTGGTTTTCTGGAAATGAACACCGCACCGGTGAAAAATACTGAGCAGCAAATCTCACCTTTACTTGAAAAAGGCACAGGTGTCCCGAAGATGTGGACTCAAGGCGACAAGGCTTGCGATACTTCCAGCAAACGGAAGGAGATCTCTCCTTTTTAGCCTGAAGACCAAAAGAAGAGGAAGATTAAGAGTAGAAAGGAGAAGACGGAGCAAAGAGCGACGTACGTCTTGGGGATGGAAACGGATCCGCCAAATACCGACCAAGAAATACGGGACCCTGCATGGTAACAGGTGGAGGCCAGGAAAACGAAGAAGATAGGGAACGAGAAAAAAGAAAAGGGAGACGGCCGTTCGAGACTGCAAACTAGACCAATGCTTCCTCGCGCTCTAATAATCTAACTGTCGGAGGAGAAGAGCTAAGCACATAACATTAACGAGGTCAAGAAAGATCCAACTCCGCAAGAAGTGGGCCTTGGAGTGACAATACTACGTAAGACACTGGTGGGGGTGTCCGTTTCATGCTCAATAAGGGTAGCCAGGACAAAACCATAACATTTAGCGAGAAAATCAGAGTCGAAATTTGCATGAAAAAAATTTCTCTAAAAAGCTTTGGACTCCTTTTGCACCGCTCTTTCAACCCCCGTATCCCTCAAATCGATTCATAACGATTATCAACATGAAACCGTTGCAGTTTTAATGCGCTGTCTCGAAAATTCGATTTGCTTGTTGAGTTGACATGAAATACACGATCATGCATGTGTCCCTCGCCTATATAAATATACATATATATTTACTATACATAAAAATATACATTTACATGCTTTTTTAATTACTTCTCTAATAACTGGTATTATTTTTGCAAATTTAATTTATTCAAATAATTTTTATCAGCAAATTATGGTAAAATCTATCTTTTAACGATAATAATCCGTGAATAAATTTATTTTTACGGAAAATTACTAAAAAATTATACTTAAAAGGCACAACAAAATGTTACATCGAGCCTAAAATACCGCAACATAAACCATAAACACTACAAAATATCTGATTTCGTCACAGCAATAATTGTTTAGTAAATTTAACTAATGAAAAAGTTTTTATATAAAAGATATAGTAAAAACTAATATTAACTATAGGGGAGAGTGGAGCAAATTCGTACACCATTTTTATAGTATTGTTACGATACAGCATCGAAATATGTAGAAAAGTACAATTGGTACTACATGACGACATCGATGCATGTGATTTTAATTCATGGTTGGCAAACTTTAGAAGACATAGTGGTACCGTTTGGGATATATTCCATGGAGTCATTATTAGGAATGGGAATGTTTTCAGAAGAAGCGCAAGAAGGCTATCATAAATTCCTGAAAAGATTCAAAGATAGGTTCTCCAGAAAAATGTCCAGGTAAACATATCATCAATTTCATCTATTTATTTAAATAGTGTATTATCTTCCTTACTGAAAGATACGCACATTTCAATATTATGTTATAATGAATCACATCGCATCTTCGAATGTTTCAAAATGACAATTTTTTAGTAGCCTTTTTTGTAATACAAAAATT
>JAWWEQ010049916.1:0-12554 GCA_035583055.1 Torymus tubicola
GACTCGCTGTTGCTCCGCCTTTCTATTTATAGCCATCTCCTTATGGCATGCTATGAGCTTCTCTTCTAGCGTCTTCATTTTCGCTATCAGCTCTACTAGCAGCGAGCCGACTTCTCTAGGCACCTGGAACTCTGTTCCGTCGCTTACCAAGAGACGTAGCAAGTCTCCTGGCCGCGTACTTTCTCTGCCGTCCTCCATTATTCTCGTTGCGTTGTTTTCTTCGTCTCTTCTCTGCGCGATGTCATCTTCTTCGGCCGGAATCTCTTGTGTTTGTGGGTGTTGGTGGTGAGGTGCGGCCTCTGCCGTCGTCTTCCTCAGTATTTCCTGGATATTATTGCTCGCCAGGATCGTTTCGATTGGGTGCATGTCCCATTCCGTCATTTGTACGAAAGATCCGTCGTTTTCTGTGACGATCCTTCTTAGCAGCTCCTCCCTGAGTGACGGTCCATATTCCAAGTTTCAGTACAGATTATAATACAAGGTTCTTTTTCCAAGCTTTTTAAAAAAACTATTAATTTATTGTAATTGTGATTTAAACTTCTTATGTTTATGCATATAATAAAAAAAATCACTTTCTAGTTTTAGGTTTTTGTTGAGTGTACTTACTGAATTGGCAACTTTTTCATTGTTTATTATTTTTTAGATTCCTCAATTTTTATTCCTTGAAATTATGTGTCCTTGTCCTGACAGGTTAAACAAGTTAAACAATAATTATTATTATTGTTTAAATTATTATTATATTAATTAAATTATACATTTTTCAGATACCAAAGTCGTGCTCATAACAAGTGCAACCTCGAATTCCAAGATTCAAGAAACATTTCAGTAGTCTTTCATAATCTAAGTGGTTATGATTCACACTTGTTCATCAGGGAACTTGCAACTTGTTTTCCAGGACGGGTATTTTTACTTTCACAAACTAAGGAGAAGTATATATCTTTCACAAAGTTTGTGGGGGTACTGATATAAACTTGCGATGCCGTAAACTAACTCAGTTTATGGCATCGTCTCTGGACAAGTTGTCATCATATTTGGAAAAACTAGAACTTGTTGAGCACGTTTTTCATGGACTCCCTGCTGAACAAATTGCACTCCTAAAAAGGAAAGAAGTATTCCATATGATTACCTCTCATCATTTGAAAAATTGAAGGAGACTAGTCTTATTCAGATTTATATCTCAAGATAGATGTTATCCTGCTAGTGGAAGTTTTTGAGATATTTAGAAAAAACTTTCTTGACATTTATGATTTGGACCCAGTCCATTATTATGCTATGCCCGGACTAACCTGGGATGCAATGCTCAAATACATACAGGTATAACGCAATACTTATACACCGGTATACTCAATAAATATTATTTAAAAAATGTCTAAATATTTATTTTTATTAATAGATTCAATTGGAATTATTGACCAACGTCGACATGCTGCTTGTCATCGAGCGTGGCATAAGAGGAGGAATAAGCCTATGCTGTAATCGCTATGCTAAAGCTAATAATCCATACCTTAAGGAAGGTTACAATATTGCCGAAGATGCAAGTACGTTATGTACTTTGACGTCAACAACTTATATGGATGGGCCATGACGGAATGCTTACCGTATGGAGGTTTCAAGTGGGTCGAGGATGTAAATAGACCAAATTTCTCCGACGTACCTGATGACAGCGCCGTTAGCTATCTGCTTGAAGTAGATCTTGCCTACCCCGAGGAACTTCACGACTCGCATAAAGTTTTACCATTTTGTGCAGAGCACATATCTTCTCCGGGAAGCAAGCAAAAAAAACTTATGAATACACTTTATGATAAACAACGATACGTCATACATTATCATACTCTCAAACAAGCCCTACAGAATGATTTAAGACTAACTAAAGTCCATCGAGCGTTGCAATTTCAACAGAGTGCCTGACTTAAAGCATACATCGACCTAAACAGTGCTAAACTCAAAGAGGCCAAGAATGAGTTTGAGAAAATGCTATTTAAACTCTTCAACAATGCTGTTTATGGAAAACCATGGTGAAGAAACATGTTGATGTAAGTTGGTTAACAAATGGACTGGGCGCTATGGAGCTGAAGCACTTATCGCCAGACCTAACTTCCACAGATGCGATGTCTTCGATGAAAATCTTGTTGCCGTATAGTTGCTGCGAACGGAGATTTGCATCAAGAAGCCCATTTATATTGGGTTGACAGTTTTGGATCAGTCCAAAACTCTTGTCTACAGGTTTCACTACGACTACATGCAAAGTCGTACGAGAAACCAAAGCAAGCTTCTGTACACCGACACGGATAGTCTATGAGGTGACAAATGTTGACGTGTACAAGGTCACCCAGAAGACAACCCTTTCAATATGCCAAGGGTCAATAAGAAGATAGTAAGTTTGATGAAGGATGAGTGGAACGGCGAGATCATCTTGGAATTTTTCAGCCTGCGCAATAAGATGTATAGCGTGAAGATACAGAACAAAAAGATTATAAAGAAGGCCAAAGGAGTCAAAAGTTCTGTTGTCAAAGCAGCCATCGGCTTTGACGATTACATCAAATGCACGTGGTGCATACTGAGAAGGAAAACAAGATCGCCTTCAGTGCACGCGATGACAAGCGCCATCTACTACCAAGTTCGATGGACACCCTTCCATGGGGCCACTGGAGCACCATGGAAGAGATAGCCAATGAGGTTGCAGCGGTGTTGGAAGAGGGGGAGGCCGAGCCGCCAAATGCTGAAGTGGTGGGGGTGGAGCAGCCTGCATATAACGAGGCACAGCGGGTGCCGGAGATCAGTCCATCAGTCCAGCTTCCAAGCAGCAGCAACCAACAGCCAAATCCAGCAGCCGACCGCCAGATTCCCGCAGTTGCACAAGCACAATCTTGATCACCCGATCCAGTAGCTAAGAGACCGCGCTTCATTTAAACATAAGTATCATTTTTTATTTACTTTTTTTAATTCTATTCGGTGTAGAAAACGTTACTCATATTCACTTCATTCTTTTTACCAAACGCGTCCTTTTTTGCAGCGAATACATTCAACCTTTGTTCGCTATGCTCGTTATTGTTTTTCATTTCAGCAATTTGAATTTTATTTTTCACATGCGATGCTGTTTGATTCTCTTCTTTCAACGTGTCTATTAAACCAATGTAACTGTATTGGCTCGGCAATGTGTTCAACATGTAATTTAGTTTTTCCTTTTCACTTATCTTTGCACCTGCGCTTTCTAATTCATTCACCGATTTTTCAAATTCACTGAAAATGTTGGTGTATCACTATACTTTTCTAGTCTCATTTTTTCCAATTTATTTCTACACACAATTTGTAGTGCTGTAGACTCTTTCAAATACATATCGTCCAATTTCTTTATTATTTTATACGCTATATCTTCTTCACAAACAAACTCCAATCGTCTGTTGAAATGGCACTATAAATCAAATTTATAGTCTTTAAATCGTTTTCTTCCCAGTCACCTTTTTTGCTGCAACTCTTGCTCTGGTTATTACTATGTAACACTTTTTCATCTTTAGGTACATCTTTATCCGTTTCTTCCACATACTATAGTCTTCTCCATCAAACATCGGTATCGTGACTTGAGGTGTGGTGGTAAATGAACGGAGAGACTTTTTTATTAGAAAATAATGAAAGATACTTTATTGTAAAACTTATAACTACGGCGCATCCTTGCGCCATGTGCAAGGTGCTAATTGTTCGGCGTACAGCGGCAGAGAGGGAGAGCAGCACGTTGCACACTGCTCCTCGACTTACATCATACTAACGCACACACTAGGGAGGGGAGACTTTCATGTATGCGTTCACACTTATAGTTGCGCGCTCTCGGTACAGTCAATTCGCTCACACATATTAATATACTTTCCATGTTTACAACATAGATGTACATTATTTTCAACGCGTTCATACATCGTTGCTTTAAGATTGCTGTACATCGAGTACAATTTAATATTGTAGTTACTCATAAGTTTTTGAAAATCGGCATTATAAAACTCTTTGCCTTTATCGGTATGTAGATTTTTAGGTACTCTGCCTCTAACTAAGAGAGATTTCATAGCCTTTGAGGCATCTTTATTAGTTTTTCTTTTTACTGGAATGGCCCAAGCAAATTTTGAATAAACATCGATTATGGTAAGTATGTACATATAGCCCTTATTATCTCGAGCATAAGGAATCATTTCGACAAGATCTGCTTGCCAAATCTCGTCCAGACCACGCACGTCAAATTTATGACGTATATAGTGCGCCTAGGAGGTTTGTGCAGTTCGACCAATTGTTCGTGCTCCATGTTTGTTAATGGCTAATAAACTGTGAGATAGCCTCTTTTATAATAAAAATATCGGCCTTTATTTGCATTAACTGCGTAATGTAGAATTGCTAAATTAACAACATCGCTTGGATGTTGACGTTCAGCAACATTGCATAATTTTTTATTTGTTATGTCGTAATGACCTTTAGCAGTAACTTTGAAGCCAACGCCAGGTGGCCCTCGATTACTTACGGTCCTACCAAGATTACGTCCGAACACATCGAAGCTGATTTTTAGAATGACTAATATATTCTTGTACACTCAATATATATAGTCTGCTTCTCGTAATTCCTCATTAATTGAATGTATTTCATTAGTATAACTTAAATTTCCATCAGATTGTTGTCAGCGACTAGTAATTGAAGACGGTCTATTAGTACGTTTGGATCGTCCCAGTATATGTAGTCGAGTACAGTGCGCTTTTTAGCAATTTTGTAACGAGGTAGTGATATACCTGAATGTATTGGCTGTCCAGTAAGTGCTCTGGAGGTAATGATGAACATTGGAGCAATAATATTATCAAATTTATTAATATTGTAAAAACGAATTTTTTCGTCCTTGTAGAAGCGTTTTTTGTTAGCCAATGATTGCTCTAAAATCATATGATATTTTTTAAAATCGGTATTACGAATGGTATTTTTATTTGGATTTTTGGCTATGAGTAATTCGATCAATCCTGTAGTTTTCGGGTATTCAACACCGTTCACTCTAATTTTTTTACCATCAAAGTTAATTGGCAAATTTCCAATTAAAAAATTATTGTTTTCTCTACGTACTCCATAAATTCTACCGATACATTGGACTTCGTTAGCCTTGAAAGCTCGGAGGTAAAAGTCGTCAGCAACCTCCTCATTATGGGCAACCTCCATCTGTTTCGATGATGCATCGGGCTCTGCTTGGGCAGCTGTATTACTCAACCTACTGTTGAAGTGTTTTTCGGACTGATTTTGAGTAGAATTTTCTGAAATTACCTCCAAAGTTTTCTCTGACAATGTTCTTGAATCTATGAGTTTGTGTAGTGGATCGGCTATTAGTTTGAAGGTTTCATTCAAGACCTTCTCAGCCTCATCGCTACCAAATTTCAATATTCTATATTTACGTTTAATCGCAACTCGTGCTTTAACCAGCTGACGAAGTACACTCTTTTCTCGTTGAAAATCAGACATGTTGACTCTTCATTGTTCCGCTGTATATCAAAGTCTACGTGCATGCTATATTTATAGCAACATTATCAAAGCCCTTGCGATACCGACCATCATTTATACCTCTATCTTTATCAATCACTTCGAAACTATGATTATTGTCCCTCCAACACTTACTGTATAATTCTTTAAACTGTCCGTAAGACATATCGATATTTACATGATCATCATAAATATGTTTGAGATTTACTTCGTCTTGTTTGAAGAGCGCAAGTAAGTTTACATTGTTTTGGACCAGATGTTTAGATTCATGGGCATAAGTTTGACAAAGATAACAACAGTCAACTTTTTATGTCTACTCACGCAGAAAAAGGCTCTAACATTATCCTGTTTTTCGCAAGCAATATCGTCACATATCATGATGGAGTCTGGAAGGGCATGGTCGGGATCAACAACTGCATCGTGTTTACTGAATGGAAAATATTGTACACCTTCTATAGGTTTCGGAATTTCGCTTAAAAATTTATGTTTCGGCTGATTTAAAGACTTTGCGTAGACGTACACGTTGTCAAATCTAACGCCATTTGGATGTGTTATAAGAGCAAGTAAACTATTTGTTTTCCCACAGTTTGATGGACCGCAGAAGACGGCTCTTATACTGTCGGGGAGTAAGTCACCATGACACTTGCTCTTTTATCACGTTCTACGATCTCGTCAAAATTTTATATTGGTAGCTTCACTGACTGCTCTTTGAAGTTCAATCCTTTACTCTATGACATTGAAATTATAGATCACAACTGACTATCCCAAGTATAAAGCCTTATATAGCTTTCGTCATCAGTATTACTCTGACTACCATTGAGTGATGATCGTACACAAACGTGGACGAAAATTATTAATAAACTTCCCTTCGAGCCTCACATACCTGACGATCAATATTGTGGTCCTGGAACAAAGTTGGCAAAACGCTTAGCTAGAGATCCTGGAATAAGTCGTTTCGATGCTGCTCGTAAAGAACACGATATAACTTATTCCAAAAATCGTGAAAACATTCAAGCGAGGAACGGAGCAGATGGAATTTTAGCGGAAAGAGCTTGGAACCGCGTTAAATCCAAAGACGCTGGTTTCGGGGGAAAAGCTGCTGCATACGCGATAACTAACACCATGAAATTAAAATCTAAATTTGGTATGGGCATGGGGAAGAAACAAAGAAAAGATTCAAAAAAGAAAAAAACAATTTCATTGCCAAAAATTAAAAAAGTTGCTTCGATCGAAGTAGTGCCCAGTAAGTGTGCCCTAACAATAAATTCGTGCTGCTTTGAAGAAAGCTCGCAGTGCTGTCAAAGAAGCCGGGGGTAAAATTGATGTTAAAATTTGTCGTATTCTGCCTGTTCCTACTAAAACAGGAGGCGCCTTACCATTTCTCATACCTCTATTTGCCGCCCTGAGTGCCACTGGAGCTTTTGCTGGCGGGGCTGCCGAAATAGCTAAACCCGTAAACGATGTAAAGGCAGCTACAGTTGAAAGAAAACAAAAGACATAATCAAACTATGGAGAATATTGCATTAGGTAATGGGTTGTATTTTAAACCTCACAAAGTAGGACTGGGTCTTCAATTAAGAAAAAAAAAAGTTCGATGAAATAAAATTACCTAATCGAGCGCTTACCGATGCTGATATATTAAAATATGCAAAACTCTTGGAAATACCAATTTTCGCGGAGTATTTATGAAAAACGCTCTACCAGCTTCTGGACCATTCTACAATGAATCAGCTGTAGTTAATCTAGATGACGCTAATGGCCCTGGAACACATTTGGTCGCATATCGAAAACATGGTAAAGATGTTGTATATTTCGATAGCTTTGGCGATTTTCGCCCACCGTTTAATGCTATATCTCAACGAGAACGAAGATAAATACAATCCTGAAAGATATCAAGACTTTGATATATACAATTGTGGACACCGTTGTCTAAAGTTTTTGTCCGGGGCTATATAAGCAGCAGTCCAAAGGAAACTACTTCATTCTACTTTAAGAAGTCATGGAAGATTCATTAACTTTGACGCTCTCAGGCACATCTTCTGTACTAGAAGCGCAGTATTTTCCACCGATCGAGTTATCACCAAATAAAAATTACGTACTAAGTCTTGTAGAACTCTTAACGTTTAACTCTATTCCTAATATAGATAGCAATAATAATAAATTTTACGCAGGCGAATACGTTTTCACTATATCAGTAGGAAGTTACGGAATTGAGAACATTGAAAAAGTTCTTCGTAAAAAATTAACACATAACAATATAGCAATTAATTTAAAACCAAATAATAATACACTACGCTGTACTATCTTTACCTATTGATTTCCGATCCGACGATTCTCTCGGCCGTCTTTTAGTCTTTACCAAGCGCGTTCTTGAACTAAACATTTTGCATAACTCTGATTTACCTGTTACGATTCCCACAATAAGCGCTCTACGAGTGGAGTGTAATATTACTTTAAGAGCCTTCATAAACGAACAAAAAGTGCACACAATTTATGAGTTCTTCCCTGCTGTACTACTGAGGTATAAAATAATTGAAGCCCCTTCATATATTATTTATTTTCCGGTTACTGTAAAGTGCATTAATCATTTGCAAGTTCGCATCATCGATCAAGACGGAGATTTAGTTAATTTCCGCGGCGAGGTTATAACTATAAGGTTGCATCTCAAACAATCCTGATGGGTATCGTGTACAATAGAAACTATATAAGTAAAGCGACATGTTCAAATGGCATCAGTCATCGACGAACCGCGAAAGCATTAACACGTCGACGCATACAGTTCCTAAAACGTCTAGGCTTAAAAATCGGTCCCGGTGACGAATAACCTGTATATTCCTTTGCTGTTTTGAAAGAAATGGAAGAAATATTAAGCATTTAGACGCCCATCGCCTTTGACGAGACCGTTGCGCATTATGAAGTTCATGCTCATCAACCATATACAGCATCAACTTTTAACAACAGCGATGAAATTTGCATATCTATTCAACATCAAGATTACAAGTTCGCTACATATATGCAGTAGATTGGTTAAACCTAACAACATAGCTGTTACAAATACAAAACTCGTTAATAATGCTATTTGTCATTTATTTGAGGAAATCAGATATGAATTGAATGCTATAAAGATAGATAAATGCAAGAACGTTGGTCTAACAACACTCATGAAAGGGTGGATATCGCATAATCTCACTCACAGTTTTGTTATTGAAAATGCCGACTGGATTGACGTAGAAGAGACGCCAAAAATAACTGACGATGCTGGTTATTTCGATGTGTCCATCCGTCTTAGTATGATTTTCGGCTTTGCCGAGGACTACCGTAAAGTTGTCGTGAATGCAAAACATGAAGTGGTTCTTATGAGATCGAGAAATAATCTAAATGTGGTTGAACAAACACCAATAGCAGCAGAGAATGCACAAGTCTGTGAAGACTTCAAAATAGACTTAACTAGAATCGAATGGCATATGCCGTATATAGTCGCATCGAATACTAATAAAATTTATTTACTCGAAGCATTAGGAAAAGATCGTCCTATTTCTATGAGTTTTCGTACGTGTCAATTGTACGAGTACCCTCTCCTTCCTACTACTTCGAGACATGTGTGGGCTGTGAAAACCTCCAACCAACTTAAGAAACCGCGTTTTGTCATTTTAGGCTAAAAGCAAGCAATTTTGATCACTGCAATACAACTAATGTAAAACTCTTTCTAAATTCTCAGTATTACCCATACGGTAACCTCAATCTAGATGTAAATCGTAATGAGTATGCCATATTATATGATATGTACGCTAATTTTCAAAATTCGTACTATGGCAAAGGTGCGGAACCTAAGTTGAAAAAATCACAGTATCTTACTTACATGCCCTTGATAGTAATTGATTGCTCAAAACAGAACGAATCCTTAAAGGGTGCTCCTGTAGATGTTCGTTTGGAATTCGAAGCAAAAGAAAACTTTCCTCCCGCAACAGCTGCCTACTGCTTGATATTATATGATCGTGTAATTCAATACAGCCCCGTAAGTGGCGATGCAAAAAAAAATTGTTTAATTTTGAAAGGGAGGGAGGATGAGTCTATAAAACCAGAAACTCTGTATGAAGGTCATCCTTCATCCTGGAGTGCGCAATGAACATTCAAGGTTCTGTCGTTGAAGCGGCAACGATGAGCCAGTAGTGCTCCTCTTCAAATCACCGTTTCCTTGGCGAAAACTAATAGAGAAGTATAAACGTGAAAATTTGTGGTTAGAACTTTGCTATCACGGACTATCGTGGAATGATGGTGATTATGAATATACTGAAATTGGAAAAATTCTTCAAAATGCATTCAAAGATGCTACCAATCTTTCGAATACCCTAGATCAGTGATTATATGTATTAACCACAATGGAGCGTGCAAAACTACTTGCGCCATGTACAACGTAAAGCGCATGAAACAGTTTTACCTCAACATGGAATGGGAAGATATTTCATCAAAGGATGTTACGTTTTTTCCAGGTTGCGTGTATAAATTTTAATTTTATCAAACGCGTGTTCGCGTGCTGGACTCGAGTGTCCTTCTACCGATGAGATTTCTCTTATAGTTAAGGAAGATGCATATCCTAGGGAAGTCTCCGGTGCACGAATGCATCCAGGTCATTGCCCAGAGCGTATCTCAAGATTACGGGACAGTCGTGGTTCTCGAAGGTTCCACCACGGATGCCAAGTCAGGCGGGATAACAACGAGAGCTAAAGCAACTCGTTGCCTACCGCAGAAACGAGGTCGGGTATATGGGCCGTTCTCGAAAGTTCCACCTAATAGCCTAAGGAAGAGTAGGTTGGAGATATGTGGGGTCTATAGACTTGAATAATCATTATAAGGAGATAGGTTAAGTGATTTTATTGGCACATTACATTACAAAGGATCAAGTGTAGTAAGGCCAGAGCAGTGCTCGCGGAGCTCTTACCTCTTCGTGTTTCAGAGAGGAAATGCGGACTCGCTGTACCGGTTGACTATCTATCCATCTCCCTCACTTGCCTACCTCTCCCACGAGCTCTGCCGCCGCACCGCTGTACACCGCACAGTGTGAAAAACAGCACTTTTTTCAAATTAAACTACACCCCTCAATTTTCAACGGAATCTAATAATTTTTTTTTAAACTCTCTTTTTATAATTCTGCATCGATCGGTCCAGCTCGATTTTTAGAATTTCGTTACAAATTTTTTAAAACTATAGTAGATATGGTGCTTTCCTTGTAAAGGGTGTAATAAAACTACTGGAACCCTTTAATAACGTGCTTGAAGTGCATTATTAAGAAATGCGTGTGCGTGTGCGTCCTAATAAATCCTAAAACTTTTGTATTAAACCTATTCCTTGATAATGCACTTCAAGCACGTTATTAAAGGGTTTCAGTACTTTTATTACACCCTTTACAAGGCAAGCACCATATCTACTATAGTTCTAAGAAAGTTGTAAAGAAATTCTAAAGTTGGACTGGACCGATCGATGCAGAATTATAAAAAGAGAGTTTAAAAAAAAATTATCCGATTCCGCTGATAATTGAGGGCTGTAGCTTAATTTGAAAAAAAGTGCTGTTTTCCCACACTGTGCATCGGTGGGGAGAGTCGCGTAGTAAGACGAGAGGAGAGGCCGCGCGCTATACAAATTTGCATACATGGCCTATGGTGGGGCTATCCCCGCTTCGTGTATGTAGAAGTAGCCGTAGTACAGGCGGCGGCGCGCGTTGGTGGGGTATGAGAAGGAAAGAAGGAGCGGATTTTGATGTAGGTGCATGTGCTCTTTTTTGGGGTCGGTAACGCAGAGACCGTTACAAGGAAGAAATTTAAATTAAGGAAAAGTGGATAGGTTATTGCAGAGTATCGAAATACGGGTAGAACCTCACAGGATGAGAGCGAGGAGGGGCTTTCACCTTCCTTAAACAAAGCCTTTTGTGAAATATTTTTTAAATTATTTAAATAATATATTAATTAATGAAACCCTATGGGGGTATGGGACCAGTAGGGGAGGGGGAGGGGCGGGATTAGCCAGAACAGGGGCATGGGACCAAGACTTACAAGGAGAGGCTCAAGGTTCCGGATCGCCAATTTTCTATTAATATTACTTAAATTACAATAATTTCTTATTAGCTGTTCCAACTACAGCTCTCATAAAATAAGGAAAAAGAAGAATAAACTATTTCCAATGTCTTAATCATTAGTCGAACACAAATATCATTTAAATGCATTGTTGGAACCCAAATATCATTTAAATGCATTTAAATGATATTTGTGTTCGACTAATGATTAAGACATTGGAAATAGTTTATTCTTCTTTTTCCTTGTTTTATAAGAGCTGTAATTGGAACAGCTAATAAGAAATTATTGTAATTTAAGGGTCTATAACTTAACAGAGTTGACAGTTCCAAACATTTTTGGAATAAGTGCCATTGGGAGGAGCGTATTGGCCTATACACTAGCAGATTCTTCAGAGAGCTGCTGTACCTCGACTAGTCTGCCTGTATAGGCCCAAACTTTAGAGTTAAATTTATTTCTGTTAAAATCAAGCTGTTGTCCTGCGGTTTTCTTGTTACAGCAGCGCTAGACCGAGCGCCAGGCCAGTGTAACAACAGTTCAAAGAATCCCTTAGTGTAAGTAAATACTTATGCCTCTAAGAAAAAATAGTTATGTTTGGTATCCCTGTTATTGTTGCCACTGCGGTAATTATTCAAGAAGAGGAAGAACGAGAAGTTGTGAATAACTTACATACAAGACTTCGAGAAATAAAAAAAACATTGCGGGATGACTTAAATCCGTTTATACTTGAGGGGATTTATTTTCGCAAACATTACAGGTATGTATACAATATTAAAAAAAGGCCTAAAAGGCAAGGCCAAATTGATTTTTGCTTTATATGACAATGAAATACTTAAAGTAATAAATAAAAAAAATTGTTTAATATAATAAAAAATCCGCCACAAATTTGTGCAAATTGGAAGATGTTTATTTTTAAATAAAAGTAGGCTTTTTTGATAAAAGTTCATAGTCCAATTACTTTATGAAATTATATATTATACATTTTTAGATTGACTCAAG
>JAWWEQ010049917.1:0-12551 GCA_035583055.1 Torymus tubicola
GGTTTAAATTATCAGAACTTGATAGTACAAAAAAACTTTCAATGAAGAAAAGTTTCGTATTTTTATTGTCGATAACTATTGTATTTGATCTTTCGTTTTAAATCTTGTAAAGTTATAGCCGCAAATCATAGTGAAAAATAATTCACATATAAAAACTTTGTTACAATTTTTTAAAGGTAATTATTCATGTATTGGATTGATATAGGAATTATTTTTCTATGCGATATGTTTAAAAATCGATTATTCTGAAATCTTAATTCTTCTCGTATTTCTATATTTTGTGATGGATCATTAAATTAAGTCTGGGTTCTCCCTATAATTAGACGTGTGTTTGGTTAAAATGTTATTAAGAATTGTCAAAAACCGCCGTGCCTAAAAATGTTCATTTCATTTCTTTTATGTATATTTAAGCGTTTAAAAGTGTGTTTATAGGTGTAACTCGTCAGGAATTGATTTTACGTGGTAATGTTAAATGGGAAAAAGTTTTTTTTATTAATATCTGTAACTTTTGTATTTAACTTTTATGTATAAAATCAAATCCTGTCGAGTTATAGCAGAAAATCGTCAATTTTATGTATATTTTGATGTTTAATAACGCTTTTATAGATGTAACTCGTCGGGAATTGATTTTACGTGGTAATGTTAAATGGAAAAAAGTTTTGTTTTATTATTATCTACAACTTTTGTATTTAATTTTTATGTGTAAAATCAAATACTGTCGAGTTATAGCCGAAAATCATTCATTTTTTGCCTTTTTCGCGGCTTTTTCGTATTTGGGTTGCTAAATATTGCTTGTAGCGAAAAACTTCCAACAGAAAAAAAGATGTATTTTAATTATTTTTAGCAGATAAGCTTATAATATTAGCTTAAAATTAATTTTCCTAGAAATTAGGCTTAAAAATCGATTTTTTGAGATTTTTCTTTGTGCTCGCATTTGAAAACTTTTAATCGATCTTTCTGATTTTAAAACCACCGGTTAGTTATAATTAAAGGAATGTATTCCCAAAATTTCGTTTAAATTCGTCAAAAATTCGCTGAGATAATCTGGAAACTTGATTACATACGAACGTACAGACATACATACATTGTGGAAAATGTTTAAAATGGATTTTGAATAAGCGGAAAATCATTTGTATAGCTCAAATTTTAGTTCTAACACAGTTAATAAATTTTGCTGTGTGGAAATTATAAGGCTGTTTCGAGTAGCGGTCGTGCCAAAAATTATGTAACTCAATCGAATCTTATCTACACGTATCAAATTGTAGACGTGCTGGGGAGATTTAAAAGTTAAGCATAGAGCATAGGTCAAATGCAAGAATTTTAAAACAAAATCCTTATATTTTTTCAACAATACATGACACCTCTACAGACTTTAAATTTGTGTCTGCCTGCACTATTATGAAAAAATTTTCAAATTTATATGGTTCGAAAGACTCAGAGACATTAAGAGGAACTTTATTTCATAAAGAATTTGCAACAAAAGGTAATTTTGTTTTGTAATTTTTGTATCAAATTTTTGAAATAATAATTACGTACTTTGTTATTTAAGGCTTTAAAGTTTGATTACAGATGCTATGTAAATATAATCTATTTTCAGTCTTAATTATCTGCACAGTACATTTATTAACAGTCATTTGAATATAATCAGAGAAATTAACTTAAATTTTTCATACATAATAAAATTACATATCAAAGATTGTAATTATTTTTAACACGGCTGACAGCTAAAAACTTATAACCTATCGTATAATGTTTCACCAAAATCTATTTCTCAAAGTGCTTACTTTTTATTTCATTAACATAAAAACATTGTATTAATAGAAATTTATTTAAGGAGGTTAATCTGGTATGTTATTAGTTAAAATTTTTTAATAACTATGTTGTTATATACTTACAAGAACTTTATTTAATTTTCAAAGCTTGCATTCAATTTGTTATGCCTCTTAGACACTTGCTGTAATTGTGTCATGGTCATATCACAGTAAACTGACCTGAATATACAACGGCATACTAAGAAGCGATCTAAAATTCAGCTAACTGAATTTTACAAATCATAGAAAAGTATTATAATCTATACGATTGAAAAAAGACATGGGAAAAAAAGAATTAGAGATTATCATTATAGTAATTAAATACTCAGAATATATTTTGATAGATTTATATTTATTAATCAAGGAGTAGAGATCAATAAATACTCCAATAAATGTCATTTCCTCCTTGTTGAAAATTGAAACGATAGATAATCTGTATGCACAAATATCTATGCATACAAACTACTTTTTTCTTAAATTATAGTGGCATCCTTAATAAAAAAAAACTCAGCAAATTATCAATTGATTTTTAACTAAAAATTAATTTATTATTTAAAACTTAACTAATGGTTGATTCAAATAAATAATAATTTATAATAGTAAATAATGACAATAATAAATACATGTTTAGTAATAATAAATAGAGACAAGCTTTTTAGCTTCTATATACTATTCAAAGTAAAGAGAAAATGAATAGCGCGGTTCCTCCTTGATATCTTTGAAAAATAGAAATCAATCAGCGGTTATGGTGTTTATATTTCTTTTCTTCCTTAAAGTGGTATAATCTACAGCTCCATCCTCAACAAACACTGTTTTATTATAGTACGGTACTTTGCGAAATAGAACTTCTAGAAAGGAATTTGTATTGCCCGTTACCTCCAAAAAACTTATAAATCCTTTTTTTCGTCAAAATATATTATTTTATCAACAATTAAAGCCCATGGTAAGAAGACTTGGACTAAATCAACTATAAATGTTCTTATGACTTATTTTCCAAATGGTCTGGATTTGGATTATCCTGTTCCCTCTGGATCTGAAATAAACCATTTTCTTAGGACTGTGAAAAAATGACCCGAATTTCAAAGGCAGAACGGAACCACAGGTTCGGGCCTGATTTCACGCTAACAGGGCGAAGGCAAAAAGTGGAACAGCTCATGTACCTTTAAGAAATAATGTTCCTACTTACATTTACGCAAAATTTGAGAAGTATATAGAAACTGGAGATATATTAAGCGTAAAAGTATGTGCAAAAGTACAGGATTGGGTTAAATTGGCAATCCAAAGAAAATAAAAAAATATCGATAACTAAGTCGAAGATATTGTTCGCGTGTTCAAGCAGTATTATCTAGTTCGTTAAAATATCTTTAAAAAAAAATATATAATTTATATTATGTATATGATACAATTTATTTGTAAAGTAAAAAAATTTATGTAAAAAGTCATTGCATAAATTATAATAAATTTATGCAAAAAGTCATTATATAAATTTTAATAAGTTCACGTAAAAAATATAGTTATTGCTTTTATGCATTTACAATATCAGTTTCTAGATACTCATATAGTGATCAATTTAATTTTTAAGTTCTTTTCCAAGACAACCTATCACATTTTGGTTGCATATTTATTTTTATAAAAATATAAAATTTATGTTATGTATGCAATCCAATTCATAAAATAGAAAAAATTTATGTAAAAAGTCATTACATAAATTATAATAAGTTTATTTAAAAAATCATTATATAAATTTTAATAAGTTTATCTAAAAAACAACTGCATCTATGAGATCAAATAAGTGAACAAAAAATAAAAAATATAGTTATTGTTTTAATGCATTTAGAGTATTAGTTTAGTTAGGAGATACTCATTTTGTGATCAACTTAATTTTTAAGTGGCCTAATTTGTTTTCTTTTTCGATAAAAATTGTAACGTTGTACTTTTTCGCATCCCTGTACAACCCTACAACTTATTTATTGGGCAGGATCCGGAGGCTGATTGCTCCGATCGCCATGGAGTCGGTGGGAGGCCGACTCCTACGCTGAGGAAGGTGGGGACAAGGTTTCACACATACAATCACACTTACGAATTTTTAATCACTATCTCTCAATTTATTAACATACAATCATTAAATATCCCGATAATAATCAACGTAACGTGTGGCTCTATGCCGCGCGCGATAGCGCGCCGCCTCACTATCGAAGCCTAGAGACTCCGCTCACAATCGGGCGTGCACGTCCATGTTCCGGCCGATTGCTCGGCGGCTGAACGGACGGCACAGCCCGCTCTCGAAGGCAAGAGGGAGCGCCGGAGCGAGCCAATTTCTCGATCGCTCGACAGCGCGTCACCTCTCGCACTCTCTCTATATGCGGCGGTGGCCTCATGGCCAGACGAATAACCACTCGCCTGCGTCTTTCGGAGACGTTGTCGGCTGGTGGCCTCAGCGCTGGCTGCCGCTGGCGTCAGGGCGTCGGAGGAGATAGCCGCTGGCGATGCCGACGGAGAAGGCGAGGCGAAGCCGGTTTCCTTGATCCAGCTCGGCCAGCTGGCCGACGCTGGTGAGAGCCACACAACTGAATTGTCGGCCGAGCTAACTATTTACTTGACTTTACTCAGCCGTGGCTCTGGCTGGACTGACTTCGTTCCCGCGCGCGCTGGCTCGCGCCGCGCCGGGAATTATTCGCTGTCTCTCTCTCTCTCTCTCTGTCTCTCTCTCTCTCTCTCTCAACGTTGACTATCATCCTCGATTCTAATATTCGTCGATTACTTTTTCCTTCAACGCTGTGTTGCCGAATCCTCAAAATCAAAACATAGACAGCCGTATTGAGCCATACGTGTGTTTGTAAACGCGGCCAAGGCAGGCGCTGCGAGGCTAGACTCGACGAGAATATCGCCTAAGCCAAATCCTCGTCACAAAATATAAAATTTATACTATGCGATACAATTTATAAAGTAAAAAAATTTGTGTAAAAAAATCATTACAGAAATTTGAATAAGATTGTATAGGAAGTCGTTGATCTAGCTATGAGATCAAAATTTCATAACAAAATATATAAGAACATGAACAATTAAAAAGATCGTTCTTCCCATAATGTATTTATAATTTTGATTTATATTTTCTCCTTTGTTTTGTTGACATACCTATTTGGATTCCCTCCTCTGTTTCTATTAGTACAATATTCCTCAACTATTTTTCACTATCTGTACTTCTTACCTAACGGTATTTACACCTAGGCAGAAAAACTACTGCCCGATTATATTCATTACTATACTGTATGAAAAAAGATGACTAGCATTATCTGGAAACCCATCATTGTCGACCCTAGATACGTACAAGCCATCCACAAATAGTATTTACATTTAGATACGTAAAACTATGGAATGCACTACTTGAACTTTATCACTTGCGATTCCGGACACCTAAACAAGTTTATATCCTTAGATACCAGCAACTACCGAGTGTACTATCAAGAACTTGTAATCCGCGTCCTTAGATTCTTACACGCCATCTTAGTATAGTACTTACACCTAGACACAAAAATATACTATTCTAAAAAGTAATTTATTACTTCAAATGTATGAAATAACTTACGGAATTCAATTTGCTAGCGAAAACGGTACCTACTGCCTCTCAGCAGTCAATCTCAGATAAAGCTGAAAATTTTGTAATGTTCAGCAGTAGTTGCTTAAAATGGAGCGGTAACTTATCTATATGTACGGGTAATATAGTAAAAAGTGTAAAGGCCTTTTCATTATCGTTCGTGTGTTAGTAAAATAGGTGGGTGATAGTTCTTGGTACGGAAAAAATTTTCGCTTTCTTTTAAACAACTGGGTACCTGTCGGTGTTTCTCGTTCTTCCTGACAGTTGGGAAGGCGTCTAAATCGTTTAACGTTGCATATTATAATTGAAATAGTTTAGTGAATGAGTAAAATCATCATACTCATGGATGGTTAAATTACTTGTTAATTTAGTTAAATTTTGATAGCGCACTGTATATTAGAGAACGGCAAAAAGAAAAGTATGTCAAATGATATGTTACTTATATGTGTTCATAGTCAATTGCCTCACACTGCGTCCCTTAATACCGACTTTAACAGTGTAAAGAAGTAATATTTTCATTTCGAAGCTAAAATACTTTGCAGAATTAAATACAATTTTAAACAGAATCGTGTATGATAGTTCAAGCCTTGATTGTTCAACTCCACATATTGAACCTATCAGATTTTCAGCTCATTATTAGTCAATATATGGTTAAATATCTGGTAAATAGTAAGTGTGCTAACCAGAAAGGATGTTTATTTTCTACCAGGGAGCGCATGAATCGCTTGACACCGCAAATTACAATCGAAATAGTTTAGTATATGAATAAATCATGTTACTCATGGGTCGTTAAATTACTTCTCTGTTTGTTTAAATTTTATATAATTTAAACAAATTTGTAATTTGTATTAATTTTGTATATTAGCATACAAATCACATGTTAATTGTAGGTTTTCATACTCAATTCTATCACCGTACCTCCCTTAATACCGATTCGAACAGTGTATGACAAGTAATATTTTGATTTCATTGTACTGTATACGATATGGTAATGGAATAAAGTATTGATTATTAATTTTGGATTCTCATAGACAATTGGATTACAATACAGCATTTAATACCAAATCGAACAGTGTATAAGAAGAATTATTTTGATTTAAAAGGCACATGCCTGGACGAATGCGGAACAGTGTTAGGGACTTGGTAGGTAAAGTAAATGATAAATAAAAAACGTGATAGAAGTTGCATAAGTCTGACTCGACTATGGAGGTATTTATATACTATTTTATCAATATTTACATTATTTCAAAAAAATTATAACTTCTTTTAATCTGCTCTGTAACAAATGGTTCTGGGCTTACACGAAGAGCCAACGGGCGGCGCGCGACGGAACGAGAGTGAATGACTGAGCACCGAGCGGGAGAGAGGCGGCCATCTTCGTGACATGGTAGAATCAGAGTAGCCGCGTGACCGCAACAAGTGCCGGGTGTGCAACGTATAGAGTGCTATAGATATCTCCCTCTACCCCTTTTCAGCTGCAGTTAGCCTAGAGCATCGACTCCTGGAGGAGCAACGGTAAGGGGAAGGTAAGAGAGAGAGAGAGAGAGAGAGAGAGAAAGAGACAGAGAGAGAGAGAGACAGAGACCGAGAGAGAGAGATAGCCGCTGTTTGAAAAACGCGGTGTTGTACGGGAGAACCGGCTGCTAACAAGTAAGGCTAGGTAGAGCCAGCAGCCGAGAGTTCTCATGCCGGAGTTGGCAGCAGTGCCACCGAGCACGGGGCGCTCGAGTAGGAAGAAGCTTAAACTTTCTACAATGAAAGCTTAACGCAAGTGTTCGTCCCTTGTGCCACTGCCAACTGCCGGACAGCAGGGTTTCTTTGACGTAGAACCCTTGCAAATGTATAGCACGAGTAGTTTACGTGCTGAGGATCTTACCCCGTTACAATATATGACCAAGTTGCTGTCAAATCGAGAGGACAAAATAGATTTTCTCAAAATTCGCAGAAAATGTTCTGCTACTCATTCTGGATATCCCTGAATTTTTTTAGATTTTTTTTACCCATAGTTTTGGTGATATAAGTGGTCAAAAAAAAATTTTGATGATTTTTTGCCTTTTCCACCGATTATCATTAATTTATAACTTTTCAGGGAAGTATTTCACGCAAAAGACACAAGAATAGTTATTTTCTCATGTTTACAATAAAAATACTTTTAACGCCGTATGTTTATGTTTTCACTTACATATATGCAAATGAAACATATAAATTTAAAAACATTAAAAGTCCGATTCTGTACTTTCTCCTCTAAAAAATTCATGGAGATACCATTTTACTATCCAAAAGTATTCCTAACGATCGTAAACGAGTAACGATCGTTTTTGCATCTAAAAAAACTCATTCCTGTTAGCATTTTTTTAAAAAACGACGTCTGATAAAATATAGTTAAATTCTACAAAAAATTACAAAAAAGTGTATGTAAGATATTTCGAAATGTTGCTTCGTTTTTGAGCTACACATCCTTTGATATTGATACAATTTGAGACGAATTTCATCTTTAAATTCAGAATTTTGATTAATTTTTAGCGCAAAAACGAAGCCAAATTTCGAAATAACGATCTTGATAAAAGCCGGTATATTAATTTTCACTCAAAGCTGAGCTTTCTTCAAATTTTGAACGGCTATATTAGTTTTGCCATTTTGAATTTTACAAGTCTGATGGCAAGATCGTGATCAGCGATATCTCAAACCACTGTACTCAAATTTCGAGAAAAACCTAAGTTTTTTTAAAATTTTTAACCGCCATATTTAATGTTGAAAGTCTGATATTAAAATCATGATCCGGAACCTCAAAAACCTCTGTATACCAATTTCGAACACAATCTAAGCTTTCTTCGAATTTTAAACGGCCATATATTAATTTATTCGATTACGATCCTTCAATCAGAGCAGACGTGTTTACATAGTTACTCTGTATCGAATAGAAGTATATCAGTTACTATGCCTAAGAAAAAAAGCTTTAACCAGTAAGAAATTCTATTATTATTCATTGCTATAATTTATTAAAAATTAAAAATGACTAATGTGGCCAAATACACCAAAGCTATTAAAAATATTACTTTAATATTGAAGATGGAAATCAAAGCTGGAACCTAATCTACGGCAAAAGAAACATAAGCAGTCCTGAAAATGCAACAGCGAACGCGAAAAAAAGGCAAACATATATCAAGTACTATTGGCTAAATAAGCTAATAAAGACTCATAACACATTTCATGCCCTGCAAAAGCACAAAATAGATGGAAACAACAAACAAGAAAAAAAGAATAGTATTGAATCTGCTGACAAAGTGAGTAACATAAAATCACCTCCAATATTTGTTAGCGGTGTAGAGGATATCGTACCGTTAAAGTCTCCACTAGATACAGTAGCTGAAAAGAACTATACGCTGAAAGTAGTTCACAATAATGAAGTTAAGATAATACCTAGCATATCTAAAAAATTTATAACAATAGTCAAACAATAGCCATCAACGGAAACAAGACAAAAATTATAAGACTGTACTAAAAAAAATCTATTCATCTGTATAGTTGAACGAGTTGAAAATGGCAATCGAATAATTCGGTTACAAAGTTATTAGAATAACAAATACAAAAGATAAACTTACGCAAAAAGCACTCCCCCTCTTCTTTATAGAAATTTCAACGCATGATAACCACAAAGATATTTATGAAATTAATAAATTACTAAACACGATCGTTAAATTTGAACCACCTCGTAAAAAAAGAGAACTACTACGGTGCATGAAATGCCAAAGCTTTGGACACACTAAGGATTATTGTTTTAAAGGTAGAGTACAGCCGAAAATGATCAAAAATTCGTTTTTTTTTACTGCAGAAATTTAATCTATAACTATTTAACTTTAAAAAAAATATGTCCATGCATAAATTTGATAATATAATATTTTATTTCTTATTTTTTGAAAATTGTATTTGTTAATTTTTTGTATGATTTTACACCATTTTTAGCATTATCTTAAAATTCAAATTGTAAGATGCTTTATCGCTAATTTTTTAAAATTTTTTATATTTTTACGATCAGTACTCTATAAAGTGTACTGCAAATACTACCAACCCAATAAATTAATGATTTACAAGTACAGCGCAATACCAGTTTGTTTTAGAAAAATCAGTCAAATTTTCATAATTCAAATTTAAATTATGGTTTTCATGTAAAATATTTTAAAGATGACTAGTATTGGTAAAATATGTATGCTTGTTGTGTTTGTTTAAAATTTATTAGTCTATTTGAAACTTATCTATTAATGTTCTTATTTTTCTTTTACTAGACTGTAGCCGTTTCACCACCCAGCCAATATCTTTATACCTTCAATTAACAGATTTTGGGCTTCTATTGTACTGAGTATTGGTTCTGATACAACTTCTTCAGGAACCATAATGAGTCAAACTTTGCAACCTAACATAAGTAAGAGATACAAAATTTTTAATAATCATTAAAATAACTTATTTTATTTCACACACCCAATCACTCTTTCCTTTCACATACAGACACAACACACAACAAATTTTTTACATTACAATAAAAATGTTGTATTACTTTTGTATGAAAAAAAATTATTGTTTTAATCATATCTTTTAAAAATAACAGTATTTGGGGAGAATACTTTTTATTTGATCTTTAAAGTTTGTTTAAAAATATATTTTTTATCGTAACATTTTTTTCTGATACTAGGTGGCTAAGAACACATGCTAGAATTGGCACAGAAAAAACCAAGATTTTTTAAGCTGTCACAAACACTTTTAAAGGACTTGAACAACAAAATGAAATTTTGCGAATGCTTGAAGGAAGACGACGAAGAAGATATGTTGAACGTGGAAAAGAAGATTATGTATAAGATGCTTAATTGTCCAGATATCAGCCCAGAAGAATATAAAATTTTAGTTTAACAACACTTACTGGGAGAGGTCAGGATTCCGGGACCCGAATTTTTTTCAAACTTGCAGAAGTTGTAGGTAATACAATACCATGAACCCCTGCAAAGTTATACATCCTAATGCTTTCCCCAAAATATACTACAGCCATTCAAATTATTAAAAAGAAGTGAAAAATGTGGTCGTTATTCCCTTTTTTCTATCTTCTGTGATTAACACTGTAAAAAAATACATTTAATAATTTATATGAAAATAATATACATAGATGATGCTAAATATTAGTAAAAAAGTGGTAAAATTACTTTAAAAAATTTTTATTACCTGAACATCTTCATTTTCTTACGTTATTTCCATACTGTTCCTTTTTTTTATTTCCAATGTTCAAAAAACTGTTAGAGCTTATTCCTCTTTAAATTGTGGTTAAATTGTAGAATAATAAACAAATAAAAAAGTAAGTATTTGAATGAGAATAAAAGTAGAAAAATAAATCACGAGACATTGCAAAAAGTACAAGACAATCTACTTGAAATAATAAGTGATTGTAAAAAAATAAAAACAATCGTGAAGTATTGTTATATGAAAAAACTGTATTCTTAGTTCGGATTAGAACAGAACAGAATTTTCCGAAAAAGTTATTGAAAAACTATTTGATGATGCGGAAATTGGAAACTTCACTAGTTATTATGAACGAGATTCTGTTATAGCTTCAAATGACACGTTCATTTTAAATGTGATATCATCTCAACGATTCACAGTGAAGATGCTATGAATATTTTGGAAGGTATCAAGACTTCGATGTGGGATATTGGAGGACCAGACAGCACGCACTACATCACTATATATAGAACATGATGATTTTGCAAGTATGAACGTTTTATTATCAGGCAAAGATGTTGTAGTAATTCACATTTGACCGTTGCGGGCCATTGCGAGAAAGCCGAAAAGTGAAGAATACTTTTTTCAGTGTCTGTTGAAAGTGGCAATTTAAATCGGTGTAGAGTCTATCACATACAATGGTGAATGATGTAGCATCTTCCATTCGCCGATGATGTTTCAAATTCAGTATGATTTTCTTCAGGAATTCCTTGTATAAGGCAGAGTACGAGACTTAGAGATGTCACTGGCCGTAGCGAGAACGATGCGTATACTACCGAGGTTCAAACGAGACTCCCCTCCCCCCGGCATCTCCCTATATGCTCGCCGGCCGCCTAGTCTATTCACAGGTTTATCGGCGCTGCGCCGTCTAGCGACGGCGTTGTAACTACGCTACGGTCAGCGCGGCGTGGCGCAAAATTTGAATTCCAATTTTAGTTAAAACACGCAGAGGGCTTTACTTTGTGTGTAAAATATTTTTTAAATTATTAAAAAATTTTAAATTAATGAAAATGCTGAATTTAAAGATAAAATAATTATTAATTTTTTGCATTTTCATTAATTTTTAGCTCAAAAATGAAGAAAAATTTCGACATATATTACATAGACTTTTTTTCTCGTGATTTTTCGTAGAATTTAATTATATTTTTTTCAGACCTGTATAAGACATTTTATTTAAAATCAAAAACTAAATGAATTGTTTTAGGTTATAAAATGATCACGGCCCATTCTGGGATTTATACAGTTACTTCGTACAATGAAAATATATTTCCATGAAGTTTTTGGTAGAGATACCGTGGATCGGTTTTTTTCTTTCTGAATTTTAATGTTTCATTTGGAGGTATGTAAGTGACAGTGTACACATACAGCTTTAAAAATATTTTTATTGAAAAACTGAGAAAATTTTACAAAAAAAGTATTTTGTGTTTATCGTGAAAAATGCTTCTCTGAGGAGTTCTGAATTAATCACAATCGGCAAAAAATGCAGAAAATGCTAAAATTGTCGACTTTGACATGGCATAGCTCAAAAACATAAACGTTTAAAAATCTGAAAAAATTCATCAATACTCGGTACATCAAATTAAACGCTTTCACAAAGTTTCAAGAAAATTTATTTTTTTGACCTCGATTCCCCGACGACCCATATATATATATTCATCACGTCAAAGTCGGAAATAAATAGCCACTATATTTATGTACTCAAGCAGGCTAGGACATGGCCTGGATTTAAAAAAAAGCACTCACGCTGGCGCTCGCGCCATTTAGAGCAATATTTCAATAATTACAAAAATTATTGCAAATCAAAAGTTGTTATTTTTTGCAATTTTTGGTGAAAACTCAACTTTTGCCATTTTTTTACTCAAAATCCTGAAACTTTTTGTATA
>JAWWEQ010049918.1:0-12550 GCA_035583055.1 Torymus tubicola
TTTCAGTATTTCTTTCAAATACAGCTAAACCTGTCGATAACTCAAGTTTATCAAAACGTTAGGGTCTAATATTCTAGAATTCTTCATATTTCAGCATCTTAAAACATATCTCAAAGTTTGAGCAAAATCCATGATTATGATCCGGAGTTCGTGACCTCTCCTAGTTAGATAGACATAATCCCTCGACTCAGAGTTCGTGTGTCTAGGCCATGGCACACTTATGGAGACAGTCACTTATAAAAAAAAAATTTTTTAAATAATCATTTTTTCTTATTTTGAAAAAAAAATTGCCTACACCGTTGAAAAGCTGAGGAAAAACTACGTTGGATAGGCTTATTAGTAAATTTTTTTAAGTACGTTTTAGTATCGTAAACACGAGTTGGAAATAGCATGATTTGGCCCCTACGCGCCGCGCTGGGGCATTTGACATGGAACGCCGCATATTCATACGGCTTTGAAATTAGTTTTATTAAAAAACTAAGAAAATTTTACAAAAAAAGAACATTTTTATGTTTATCTTGAAAAATATTTCACTGAGGAGTTATAAATTAATTATAATTGGTAAAAAATGTTTAAAATGCTAACGTTATTACTTTTACAGGATACAGTTCTAAAACTTACAAACTTACAAAACAACAAGTCTTAAATTGTTCACGGCGAAGGTTGTGTTGAATTCCATCAGACTGAGTTCGTTGGTAGAAAAATTCTCACTGTCCCGACCAAAAATATTAAAGGTTAAATATTGTTTTCACATATTTTTTAATTCCCCTTTTCTGATCAATGTTCTCAAGAATATTTGATAACTAAAGTAAAAATTATTTAATCATCTTGAAATTTGTCGTATGAGTAGCTTTTTAATATCTTCATTTTGAGTTCGTTGATAAAAAAATGTGACTGTCATAACTAAAGATATTGGAAATTGAATGTTTTTTAGTAGTACACTTTGACAGTTGCGTGGAAAGTAATTATTGAGATGTTACTTAAATTTGTAATAACTAGTTTTGCAGAAAAATCCATTTGTTCAAATAGGATTTTTTTACGCGCCGAGATGGAAAAGAAATTTTTATGCGTTTCGATGATATTAAGAGGACATCGAAATCAATGAATTAGTATTTTCAAGTTTACTCATCAAATAATTGACAGATTTTTTTAAAAGTTTTGGGAGAATACTCACTAGGAAATGTCACGAACTCCGGATCATGGATTTTGCTCAAGCTTTGAGATATGTTTTAAGATGCTAAAATATGAAGAATTCTATAATATTTGACCCTAACGTTTTGATAAACTTGAGTTATCGACAGGTTTAGCTGTATTTGAAAGAAATACTGAAAAAAATGCTCTATTTTATTTGTTGATTTGTTAAGCCAAATAATCCTTATATATAATGGTAAAAAAAGAAAATAAAACAAGAGATTACAAGCTTTACGTTGCTTTTTACAGAATTAAAAAATATTAAACATATTAAAAGGTATGAAAGTTTAAAGTTAAGCAACGCAAATGCACCAAAATAAGTGTAAAGTTAAAGCCTGTTAATTTATCAATTTTTGTTGTTTAACTTTAAACTTTTATAACTTTTAATAAGAGTAATATTTTTTAATTCTGTAAAAAGCAACGTAAAGCTTGTAATCTCTAGTTTTATTTTCTTTTTTTACAATTATATATAAGGATTATCTGGCTTAACCAATAAACAAATAAAATAGAGTATTTTTTCAGTATTTCTTTCAAATACAGCTAAACCTGTCGATAACTCAAGTTTATCAAAACGTTAGGGTCTAATATTCTAGAATTCTTCATATTTTAGCATCCTAAAACATATCTCAAAGTTTGAACAAAATCCATGATCCGCAGTTCGTGACTTTTCCTAGTCAGAATGCTAGTCCTATGCAACTTCTTGCATTGCAAGTGATTTTGAACTTGTTGTGAAGAGTCCTCAATAACATTCGGGTTATCATAGATCCTTAAAAAAAAATTTTTTATTAAAAAATATTAAATTTAGTAGCTTGAGGGAAAATATACGTAATAGAATATTGAATAGAGTTCACTTATTTCTCTAAACAATAAAGATGTATACTTTATAATACAAGTAGACCAAAAATTTTTAAAGTTTTATCTTTTTAAGTTTCCCAACTATCTAGATGAAAAAAAATGGAAAAATTCTGTCAAGATGGTTTAAAGGTAAGATATGCCATAATTATTATAAATACACTGGTTTTTATTGGAACCCTTAAGAACCCTTCAATTGACACTGTACATAACTTACTATGTTATTTCATACTAAAGCTTATTGACTACATGTAATTTAATATTAGAGATGTCTTACCTAAGTTGCTTACATTTTTATTAAATATTTGAATTTTATAAAAAAAATTAGAATTAGATGAAATCCAAATTAAGAATGAGCTTAGAGAAAATTAAAGTCTGAATGTTTTTTTTAACGGCGTTATCGTAAATTCTTACTTTTTCACGGCGTTATCGTCCTCGCACCGGTCGAACACTAATCTTACATTGTGCCATAATGGGCTACTTAAGGCATACGTATCATAATGTACTATTACATAAGAGTGATACTCACTTTGAAGTGTGCCGAAGGCCCTTGATTGTAGTTATATTATAACGTAAATAATAATGGATTTAATAAGGACCAGTGTTTTTGTACTTTATAAAAACTTAAAAGATATTCATCTTTGTATTATCTAAAAATATGATAGGTTTCAGATTTTATTGATAAAGGCAGAGGAGTTATTACGACAAAATTTTTTAAAAAAGGAGATTTCGTAATAGAATATACTGGACAATTAATTAATAAAAAAGATGCTGATAAGAGAGAAAAAGTATATAAGATTATGGAAGAACGTGGCTTTAACGTAGGATCATTTCTGTTATATTTCATGTATAGAAACCGAATTTATTGGTAAGAGAATATACTTAAATATAAGTCCAAAATAATTCTTTTATAGATTATTTCTGTTGCACATGATTATTTCTCCAACCTTTTAACTTTTACTGTTCTATAATATTTGTGTATAATTCTGTAACAATGGTTTTCATAGATATTTAACCCTATAAGTCAAGATATGAGGTATTAAAAACTAAAAAATGTAAGCCTAATATGAATGTGCCTCAAATTTTGAAATTTCTTTTGAGCTAAAAGTTAAAATTTTTGGAGAAATATTTATATACTAATGTAGGACCTTTAATCATACTATATCTATTAAATTCTTAATTGGCAGAGTTTCTTTAACTTCCAGAGCCAAAAAAATTTTGGGTTTTCCCGGGAAAAAATTGTTTTGTTCTTTTTCAGCATTCCAGAGTTTCTTGTAAGATTTTAGAGGGTATTTCCTGAATACGAACTCCTCAAGGGATTGAAAATAGGAATTTGAGAGGTATATTTTTGAAAAACTTTGTATTGATAATTGTCAAAATTATTCAAATATATGGGATTTTCAGGTTAAATGAGCAGCTCAAAATTAGTAGTCACTTAGTTTATAAAAAAAAAAACATTTTCTTAAATTTTTAGAGCAATATTTCAATAATTACAAAAGTTATTACATATCAAAAATTGTTATTTTTTGCAATTTTTGGTGAAAACTCAACTTTTGCCATTTTTTTGCTCAAAATCCTGAAACTTTTTGTATAGAACATTGACGGAAAAAGTTTACATATTACTTCTAGAATGCAGTCATATTTTTTTTATGACCCTTTTTGAAAGTCTCTGATTAGCTGCTTTTCAGTGTACCTTTATCAAAAAAGAAAGCTCTACGTATGAATATTTTTTGTTCGACAAATTAGATCCGTCTTCAGAAAAGAGCTATGAATTTTGAAAAGATATAAAAATAGTGAAAAAACCCTCTTTTTGACATGAGTAGGGGAGTCAAATTTACTTATTGCTGACTTTCATGAATTTATTCTACAGAATTTCGTTTTTATGCTACTTATTTAATAGAGTATGATTATATTTTACACCATAGCTGTAAAATATAAAGAATAAACCTATTATAGTGATTTATTTTATTATTTTTTATTATTATACCCTACTGAAAAAGTTCAGCTGATGATCAGATGAAAATCAACTGAAATTCAGGTGAAATTCAGGTGAAAATCAGATGAAAATTAGGTGAAAATTAGGTGAAAATCAGTTGATAATCAGCTGAAAATTAGCTGATTATCAGCTGAAAATCATGTTTGTATTTTCAACCGCGTAAAAAAAATTATGATCTTAACAAGATCTTTTAGAGATCCATCTCGATTATGGCCGATTATCCCGAAGAGACGGACATAACAAGATAGAGCCCGCGTAAAAAATATTAAAAATTTTTTTTTTTATTTTTGGTTATTAAAAATCATCCCACGCAGATGTTGGATGAAAATTTTACGTCTCCTAAAAAAGGTAGACAACAAAAACAAGGCATGCCTTGTGATTCGAACTCTTCGTAAGGAGTCATTCGAACGTTTCAACTTCACGGCTTATATACCCTCGGATAGTTCTGATGCACCCGTAGGAATCACTAGCAGTGCGCCGCGTAGCGGGAAACAATGAAAGCTTACTCACTAAGAGCTGCTGATCATAAGTTACCTTTTGCCACCGCTACGCGGTGCACTGCTAGTGACTCCTACGGGTCCATCAGAACTACCCGAGGGTATATAAGCCGTGTAATTGAAGCTTTCGAATGACTCCTTACGAAGAGTCTGAATCACAAGGCATGCCTTGTTTTTTTTGTCTACCTTTTTTAGGAGACGTAAGATTTTCATCCAACATCTGCGTGGGATGATTTTTAATAATCAAAAATAAAAAAACTTTAATATTTTTTACGCGGGCTCTATCTCGTTATGCCCGTCTCTTCGGGATAATCGGCTATAATCGAGATGAATCTCAAAAAGATCTTGTTAAGATCATAATTTTTTTTACGCGGGTGAAAATATAAACATGATTTTCAGCTGATTTTCAGCTGACATTTTTGCACGATTACCAACTGATTTTCACCTGATTTTCCCCTGATTTTCACCTGATTTTCACCTGATTTTCACCTGATTATCAGCTGAACCTTTTCAGTAGAGTACCCACAACGTCGGAAGCGCAACCTCATCAACAACAAGACTCATGCATCAATCGCAACAAGATCTCACTAGCAGCACAGAAACAAATAGTTAGCAAGATTGAAAAACTAGTTTATAACATCAAAACTACTTTCGCTGACGTTCAAGCCCTCAATAACAATTTTGATACTTAGAGTAAATATAAGAGGATTAGATGCAAATTTACCTACATTAAAATGTTTTATTGCAAGCCTGAAACTCAAAACGTCTATTATTATCTCCACAGAGACAAGGATTTTACAAAGTCCAAAGATGTATAAACTGCCTTATTATAAATTCTATTACAATGAAAGTAAAATAAATATCTGTGACGGGACAGTAACATACATGGAAACTTAATTGAAACAATTGACATCGTGATTGTTAATGGTCTAAGAATTATTAATTCCTTAGTAAAGATAATTTGTGATAACATTGTAATCTCCTCTATGTATAGATCGCATGATATAACGAAAACTAAATTTCTAGCTAACTTAAAAATTTGTCTTGATGCGTTTAAATCATATAAAAATCACTGAATAATAGGCGATTTCAACATTGATATAAGTTAAAAAGATATTATTAGTGAAGAATTTCTAGGAAATTTACTTGAAGACAATATTTCCCAGGGTTTCTGGGTATAACCGTACACTCCAATGATAATCCTACTATAGGAACTTGCATTGATAATGTCTTTATTAAAAAAGAATCATTAAACTTTAATACCTATAAAGTCACGAATAGAATCACTGATCCCTTTCCCTTGCTGGTTACAATTGACGGTATGCTTAAAAAAACTCAAAACATAACTAAACAATATAAAATTAATTATAAAAATTTTAAAAAATTAGTAGGAAAAATAAATTGGGAAATTGTGTTGAATACTGAAAATCCAGACACAGCAATAGACTTTTTCATAGACACAATCAACAATTGTATAACTCTAGCAAGGAACCACAGCAAAACAAACAGGCATACGAATAATCTTGAACCTAGAAAAGAATGGATCACCAAAGCAATCATGATATTATGTAAAACGAAGGGAAAACTGTACAACAATTGAAAAAGAGAACCTCAATCAAAGTCTAAAGCTAATTATATCGACTTCAATAGATTATTGGACAAAACAATTAGAGAAGCTAAAATGAATTTTGAAAGAAGTAGATTCGTCCAAAGTAGTTTAAATCCTAGATAACTATGGCAATTAATTAATACCAAGCTAGGAAAAAAAAAATAAAACAAATGAAATTGAATACATTATCGACGAGACTAATAATAACAAAATCACCAATCCTACAGATATCGCCAATAATTTTAATGATTTCTTTAGTACAATTGGTCCCAAATTAATTAATAATATATCAAGACTGAATAATGCAAAACAAACGAATGCTTACTCAAACAGAAGCTCCATATTCATTGGTCCAACAAACACCTTAGAAATCAGTAAAATAATAAACAATCTGAAGAAAAAATCTAGAGGAGTTGATGGAATTAACACAAAGGTAATAAAAACTATATCTGACGATATCCTGCAGCCATTAGACTACATTTTCAATCTCTGTATTGAAAAGTCAATTTGGCTGGACTCACTGAAGAGAGCAGAGGTAGTACCCATCTTCAAAACAGGCAATAAACAATCCCCTACCAATTACAGACCCATTTCATTAATATCCAATATAGGTAGAATATTTGAAATAATCATTCAAGGCAGATTATATAATTTTATGATGAAACATAAGATATTATCTAAAATTGGCTTCATAAAAGACAAGGGTACTAAGGACACACTAGCATATATAATACCATCTACAATAATCTCAACAAAAGTAAGCCCACAGTAGCTACCTTCCTTGACCTCGCTAAGGTGTTTATACTGTATATCACTCTATTCTAATATAAAAGATACAAGAGTATGGGATAACAGGTAGTGCACTTAACCTAATCAAAAGTTATTTATCTAACCATAAACAAAAAGTTAGAATAAATAAGACACTAAGTAAAGACTGTAACATGACCACAGGAGTTCCTCAAGGAACGATATTAGGACCACTATTATTTCTACCGTACATCAATGACCTACTTGATTGCATACCTACAGGAACAATACTTTTATATGCTAATGATAGGGTCATTTTGTCTCCTGAAAATTCATGGACGCTAGCTAAAGAAACCATGAAAAATTATCTAAAGAGTGTGGCCAACTGCTTAGCTTACAACAAGCTCTCCCTTAATATTGATAAAACAGTATACAAAACTTTTGGCAACTATCGTGACAGTGTTCCTGATAACATTCATATAAGAATAGATGATAAAATAGTAAAAAGGGTTGAACATTCCAAATATCTTGGAGTAAATATTGATTTTAGTATGAAATGGAACTTTCACATTGATTATATTATAAACAAAACTATTATTTGTCATCGCCAAATTTGCACCTTTCCTAGAAATAGATACATTAATGAGGTTATACTTTGCTCTATTCCACAGCATAGCAACGTATGGAATTCAAAGACTACAGAATAAGTTACTTAAAATTGTTAGCAAAAATACTTTTCAAATTAACAATTACCCGCTTGATCTGGAACAAACTTTTGCCCATGAGGCAATTGCTGATTACTACGCCAATTAAAAATGTATTCGAGAAAATAGAAATACGAACACCAGAAAGAAGGCCATTCCTATACCAGCAATAAACAATAGTATCATTAACAAAAACAGTTTTTTAGTAGCATTAAGAATTTTTAATGAATTACCTAACAATCTCAAAGAATTATAAGTTAGTAAGAAAATTATAAAAATAAGGCTAAGAAATTGGATTAAGTCGAATTATGGATCTTTTAAATAATTTCTGTCTAGTTAAACTTCACTATATAGTTTATATTATATTTATAACTTATTTGTTTTAGTATACTGCAGATTATAAATACTGTTATTTACTATAATAGATATAAAGACATGTATTAGTTATAATTTTAGTTTTTAATATTAGTTTTAAGTTACACCAGACCTGCACCCAGGGTAAAACTTATATTAGAAAAAAACATCTATACATTTATAAGTAGTATAGAGAATAAATTTGTTAAGATGTGCAATGTGCTACGCGTGCTACCTGCAATAGTTTAATATTATTAATAAATGAATAGTTTTTATGATTATATTTTACAGCTGTGGTAAAGATGCAGCATAAAAACAAAATTCTGTGGAATAAACACATGAAAGTCAGTAATAAGTAAATTTCACACCGCTAGTCATGTCAAAAACAGGTTTTTTTTCACTGTTTTAACATATTTTAAAAATTCATAGTTTTTTTCTCAAGACGGATCCCATCTTGGTTCAGGGCTTATGTTTAAGGGTTTACAAAACAGAAACAGAAACAAAATTTGTCGAACAAAAAATATTCATACGTTGAACTTTCTTTTTTGATAAAGGTACACTGAAAAGCAGCAAATCAGAGACTTTCAAAAAGAGAAGTAAAATGTAAACTTATTCCTAATCAAGGTTCTATACAAAATGTTTCAGGATTTTGAGTAATAAAATAACAAAAGTTGAGTTTTCACCAAAAATTGCAAAAAATAACAATTTTTGATATGCAATAAATTTTGTAATTATTAAAATAGTGATCTAAAAATTTAAGAACACGTTTTTTCGTAAAAAACTAGGTGTCTACAAATTTTGAACAATTATAAAATTTTGAGCTGCTCATTTCACCTGAAATATCCCACATACATATATAATCCAATGCCAGTTCTGGCATGACTTTTTTGTACGTATATGATCCATTGCCAGTTAAGACGTTAATTTTCTTACGAACTGATTCTGTCTCGTAAATAAGCTGAATAGAAAATATACATAGTGTGTAAAAATATTATAATTATAAATAATTTTAATTTTAATTTTTAATTTAGCATTGATGCATCAATAGATTCTGGCCATTTAGGAAGATTGATTAATCATAGTTCAGATAATTATAATCTTATCGCAAAAGTAATAGTGATTGAAAAAAAACCTCGAATTGATTTTTTTGCCTATCGCGATATTTCAAGTGGAGAAGAATTGCTATGGAATTATAATGAAAATCGCAAGTATATTTTAAAGAAGAATCCTTGGCTTATTGCTACAAACAAAATGGATGATAAATATGAAATTGGAAGTCGAAAAAGAAACGTAAGTTATTCAATTCCTCAACTTTTTATTACTCATTCGGTTGTTTTAAATTTTATATTATAAGATTTTAAGATTTTTAAAGTTTTTATTTTCCAAAAAGACATTCAAAAGTTAGTTTAATAAATAATGAATTCGGGTTGATTTGAGATCTGACATCGCTGTAAGTCTAACTCATAGCGCGACGGTGGCACACTGTGTATGTTCATTTTAAGTACACGAAACAGAAATTTCGGAGAACCTGACTAGTACTCGAACATCCCACCTCTCCTTCTATCTTCCTTTTCTTTCTCTCTTTTAATTTCTCTTTTTCTTTCTCTTAGATAGATGGGTTCGTGAAGCGCATGCGACGTAATGTCCTTTTTAGCCCTATTGAGGCCATCTCAATGAAACTGGTTCGTGACACTGGCTTACTGAGTCATCTGCTGTTTCGTACTACGATGCCACTAACTGTCCCGTTGATACGTCTTTAAAACTCATGCGTTTCTTTTAATGTGGACCCGTCATACATCACATTATTTTGCGACATTCTGCCAGTTTTTTGTGCTCTTAAATAAATTTTATTGTATATTTTATTTTACCTTGTATGCTATTCTTTATTTTGCATTTATATGTGAATTCTTATTTAAGATTTCATGTGTCATGATGCATTTATGTTTGTATGTATATTGCTTTTGTATGTGACACTTTTTTATCTGCGCGTTGTAATACCGCATAATACACTCTGTACTATGTTTTCTACAAACTAAAATCTATATCTTCTTTACATTTTTTATGGCAGTGTAATCTTATGTGTCAGTACCAGAAGTGGTTGATCCTAAGATGTTAGTAAAAGATAAATTAATCTATCTCTCCTTCTCAATCTACCAGCCTAAGGACTACAGGCTTGCTTTGTAGTTCTATGAGCCAGACCTATTCATCATCACTTTTACTTACTGTAAGTAAAGCGCCTCATCTTTTTTCCTCATCTCATTTGCTAATCCGGTAAATTATACACGATCTATCTTAGTGACCCCTGCGCCTATACTACATGGGCACGTGCAACACTCAAGCCTTGGTTTTTATACTCGCCTACCTTTGGACAAGTGATGACATCTTAGAAAAGAATACCAGTCTTGAAAAGCTTGAATTGCCAGTCAATTTTTGGGGGCTCGAGGCATCGCAAAGGTTTCTGATAACGCTTTGTAACCTAATCCATTTTAGGCTCCTGAAGTGTGCCATTGCGGCATACAGAGCTCGTCTACCAGCATTCGGTTGTCAAGAACCCTCGTCTCGATTCATTGGAAAGTAGATCTCATTGCTCTAACTCATCCGTTGTCTTGATTACCACTAAACCATACTTCTGAAACAGTGTATTGACTCATTTGGATTATATTAATGTAAATGACTGATTGTCATCTTGCTTTGTCCTGCTCAATAAGACTAAGGTTGCAGAAATTGATTTTGATACTATCTCGATCTCGACGGAGGGGAAAGAGGTCACCGCATTGTTGGCAAAGAACCGTAATTATTTTAACATTGACTCATTAACGCCCAGAGGACACAATTTCGGTACCTAACAACAAATTGTTGTTAAGCAGTGAACTCGAATAAAAAAATTCGTTCTTTTCTTTCGGAAAAAATCGAAAATTAAAAAAAAATAACCTAATATTTTTCTACATGTCTTTAATATTTTAAATGTTATTTTAATCGCAAAAATTTTTGGCGGAATTAGATGACGACAGATTTTAAATTTTTTTTATACATGGCGATTTTTTCTCAAAAACTATAGACTTTAGCAAAAATTTCCTAAGAATAAAAATGTCTTAGAATTATTCAAAGAATACTTTTAAAGTTTTTCTGATTTTTATGAAGTTTTTAAAGTCCTCGGTGCAGTGACTAATCTCTATCCAGCATATCTTATCCAGCAATTCGGATACCGCATAGCACTGAGTTCATCACTTAACATGCAACGTCCATCACTTAGCATGCAACTCACCGCAGTTACCCGAACCACTAACGTCACGTACGGAGGCCAACCAACATTCATTCGCCTGTCGAGTCACAGTGTTACTTAATTCCCTGTAGGTTACTGAATTAGAACTTACCAAAATCCGAATTTACTAGCGAGAAATACGTGTAGCCCTTTTTGGTGAGATCCTCTCGATTGAGCTACTGAGAGTTCGAAGCGATCGTCAGGAGAGTCACTGCTCTATGACGCAACAAGATCTTTACGGCTACACGCTTCTGATCGTACCCTACCTTTGTTACTTTATTTTATATATTTTATTTTATTTTGATTATTCTATTGTATACTCATCGATTTTTGCTATTGTTTTTATTACGCAGCGGCTACTCAATAAAAAAAGGCATCATAAATTAATTTACGAGCACAAAGTATACTCGAACATCGTGGCTTTTTATATCCTTATACTCGAGCAATTTAATAGCGTGGCTTCTTACAGTCTCATTTTATATTATCTATTCACACATATAGCATTATTGCACCAATCTACGTCATTATTACTTTGCGATTTTGGTTTTATTTGTTATATGAGTTTTTAATCCTATTTCTTATATATCTTATTGAATCTGTGTTACTATTACGTTACGCTCTCTCTCTCTCCCCCCTCTCTTTTACCGAAAATTAACCGCATTTCATTATTTAGTAAACTAGAAGTCAAACATTTATTTGGAAAGACGGTTCGGTATTTTAGATCACCTTAAAAATTATTTCAATCATAGTTTAGATTGAATATTAATAATTTTAGTGCATAATAAAGAATACCATCCAAAAAGATGTTCCAAAAACTATGGAAGTACGAATAGTTTTAAAACGATTAAATGTTAATTCAACAACTCCAACCAACGAAGAGCCTCCTATTAAAAAATTAAATTCTACAAAACTATCAGAACCGAACAATATTAGTAAAGTTGCTAAAAGAAGAACTAGATATATAGAAGAGCTACCTACTAAAAAATCTAAGGAAATGTTATACAACTTAAAAAATTTGAAAATAGTTTTAGCGCCATTGCCACGTTCAGCATATATTAACAATCAAAAAGTTAATTCACCTAATGAAAATAATATACGATTGAAAAATAGATCTGTTAGTACTAATGAATTATCAGAAAACTGTTATGAATTAGACAATAACAGTATACAAAACGAAAGTCTTTCAGAGATGATTTTTGATCAGGTATTATTCTTCTCGATTGTATTTATTAGATTTTAAAATTTATGATTAAACATATACCGTCGGCTGAGGGGAATAAGGCGCTATCTCGGCGAAGCGCTGAAAAAGGTGCTATCTCGCCGTAGCGTTGGAAAAGG
>JAWWEQ010049919.1:0-12550 GCA_035583055.1 Torymus tubicola
ATACGTGTGTATTATTGATTTAACAGAAATATCTATATACGATTGAAAAAATGCGTGATACGTGTTGTTCCGAAAAGAAAAATGTGTATTCGTGGTAAGAGGATATAAAAATTTTATATATATATAGGATTTTCTTTTTACTCAACACCTTTTTTTTCATTATACGCGTGATAATAATACATTTGTACGATTTTACGTGTCTAGTTAAATTTAGATCTCGTATATGTATCACACGAAAAAAAAATTGTTTATCCTTAACTGTATAACAGTATTGTTTTTCCCACAACAAAGCGGTATTTCCAATAAGTCTAAATTTAATAAAACTTACCCTCTCATCTCTCGAAGGCAAAAATCAACATGTCGATATATTTTCCGTGACTGCCAGGCTTAAAATTAGACTCGCAAAGAGAGAGAGAGCTATACACAACACTGCGTTATATTCTCCGGTAACGTCCCAGTACACACAGCAACGAACAGCAGCAGCAGCAGCAGACGCCGTTATTATTGACGCACGTCTACCGAGCGCAAAGCTCTCCATCCCTTTGAACTTTGTTTTTTTTCTCCATTTTCCATTTCCAGCTATTCGTCCGGGCGCGAGAGTTTCTGCGCTTCCAAACTCGCGATCGATCACCTTCCGCAACTTTTATTGCACGTGCATCGTCTACTACTATCCGTCCTCCCTTATTCTCTTTTTTCGGTTTTCCGCACGCAAAGTGCCCCATCACGCACAGGTGAGTGAGCGCGCGTTATACATGTGTGTATTAGTGCACGTCACGATCATAGGCTTATATAGCTGTCGGTGTAGCATCTCTCTCCTTCGAGCGCATCTGCATGAGGAAACGCAAAGGGCCGATATGCGATGTATATATGTATATATATAACAATAACAACGATGATGTGGGGTAAAATTAGCCCTTTCGAGGGCATGAGAGAGAGAGAGAGGATCTCTGTAAAGTATGTGTGAGTGCAGAGTGTATACACGATAGCTTTTTACGACGAGCGGTTGCGCGGTATCTGCATGCTCGGCGAATTAAAAATAGAGGTCGCTGGATAAAAATAGACTTGCTCACGCGCGCGCGCGCGAAAGAATCGTTCACGCTGGAAGAATTACAGGTTGTAAAGTTATTATACGTATATATATATATATATATATATATACACATATACATATATAAGACGAATAGCAAGGTGTACTTTTACGAAGTACGAGTTATAATAAAAAGTCATCGTTGTGGTTCTGTGTGTGAAAAGTGCAAGCGACGTCGGACGAAAGTTTTTCGCTGGCGTGTTGAGTATATAATGAGTATTAAAAAGTTTATGTGTTTTTTTTTATTCGTATACAGAAGTAGTAGCGGAGGAGGCCAAGAGGCTCAGCTGAGGGATGAATTTTTAATTTCAAACTTTCGATCATGAGGCTTTAATCGTCGTGGCAGCGTGAAATAGCAACGTGCGGAATTTTCTCGTGAAAAGGATTCTCCCGAGCGACCTTAGACGTATAAGCGTTAAAGAGGAGATTTTTTTTCTTTTCAACGAGAGAGAGAGAGAAGAAGGAAGGGGCTCTAAGTTCTTCTAAACGCATCTCTCTTCCTTCGGCCTCTCAAACGTTAAGCGGGCGCAAAGTATAAAAGCCGCTTAATTATGATAATATATGTATGACCTTAAAATCCAGTTTTAGAGGAGGCAGCGCGGCTTTCTTCGAAAATGTCTTTTCAAAAATGCGTTGCGCTCTGGTGCATGCACGCGCGCTTGCTTATTCTCTCTCTCTCTCTTTTGCTCTCCTTGGCCGAGATTAAATATTTAAAAACATTTGCAATTCAATAACTAATCGTTATTCCAACGTTATATACATGACAAAACCAAAGAGCATTCCCAATATATATACATTAACTTTTTCTCCTCTCTTTCCGTATCTACATACGCGCAATGAAAAATTCACGCAAAATACCGCGGCCATTTCTCCCTATCATTAATGCATACGCGTGTGGCCAAGAGCGCTATCAAAGCTATTTTACGATGGTACACGGCTGCAATTTTGGATTTCCGTACGCGCATATATACATATATATACGCAAGAGCGAATAGGAAATTGCATTCCCCCCCCCCTCTTTGGCTCTCCGACATTGACCGAACTTTATGAAATTTAGATGGCGGCACGCAGTAGTATAGTGCATCAGCTAAAATCTCGTATCCTCTTCACTATATACTCTCTCTACCTACAATCGCACTCACTCGCGTCAAACGGAATGGCCGACTACCTCGAATGAAAAAGTCATATCCGTTCGGCCAGTCGCCCACGCGCGTAGAGAGAGAAAGAGAGAAAGAGTTCAAAGTAGGTCAATCCCGAGAAATCCGGTCCAGCGCACGGATATCGAGTTTGTCGCCTATATTTGCGTATTTACGTAAGCGGACGACCGGGCTGGCAGAGATGAGATAATTGTTACGGCGCAGGAAGAGAGAGAGAAAGAGAGGAAGTTACGTGTACTTCTATCTACTACTACTACTACTACTACTCTATATATATACATATAGCGAGCGTACGGAAAGAGAGAGGAACCAGGAACGAGGGAAAAAGCGGGGGTGGGCACCGCGCCAAGAGTAGTAGAGGGGTTGCTGCCGCCGCCGTTGCTGCTGCTCGACGAGCGAGTTACACCGCGGCGGCGGTGGCAGCGGCGGCGGCGGACCTCGGGGGTGCCGGTCGATATTTACAGGGGTGAGCGGCCTGCCCTGCCCTGCCCTACCCGCGCTGCGTTGCGCTGCGTTGAGCTAGACTGTTATCATGTGTATAGCGCAGCGAAGCTTTCATTCCCTCTCTCTTTTTATACGATGCTTGGATTGAGAATTTGATGGGTTTTATTAAAAGGGGGGGGGGGGTGCGTGCCCGCGAGGTAAATCCACGACGGTTCTCACTGCACGTGTGTGCAGGGGTGAAAAAAAATTCAAATATTTTGCTAGCGGAGAGGATGAAATTTTTGAAATTTCGTTTGTCTTCTTCTCACCGTCCTCGCTGCCTCGCTTTGCGGAGTAATTCGTTTTATATGCTTTGGGTGAAGAGGTATATAGATATAGTGGTATACATAAGGGCTTTGTGCGACTGCTTTTGCAGCTTTTGTTACAATGTGTCAGAGAGTGTATATGTGTATATATATATATGTATGTTCGCGAAATGAATTAAAAAGCTTTTTAAATAAAACTTTTTCATTATCTCTTCCGGCAGATTGCGCAAACGGTACAAAAAAAAGTGGTTTTCCGCGTATTTCTCTCAACTGGTCACGTCCTTTGAAAAAGAATTTCCAGTCTAGTTTTGTAAAAATTCCGATTAAACAGACGTTATACAGTTTTATTTAGCATTTCTGCTGATAAATAGTTCGTATAAGCGTAAAAGATGATAAATAAAAAAAAGTGAAAAGTTTCAAATTACCTTAATATACGCAACAGCTTTATGAAAAAAAAAGAAAGATAAACAGAAAACGGTATAATCTCGTAATTCTCATTAGCTGCATTAATTAACATATTACGTGCTTAAAAACGAAAACGACGTAAGTAGGTTCCGAGCAAATTAAATTTTAAAATAGCCCTGCCACACGCGGTGTATATATACGTGTAAGTATATACACAAATCCCGGGAATTTCCGTCACTTGTCGTCGAAAGCACGAGTCGCCTGCTTTTTTTTTTCACTCACGTGACCCACCACACACACACACACACATACACTCTTCAAAGCTCTCCAGCTCCCTGAAACGGTTTTTTTTTTCGGCGAGGCACAGGAAAAACGTGATTATACCTATATACCTACAGCTACATTTGCGTACCGCGCACGAAGAGCCTCGGGGGAAACTTGTAACGCGCGGGCTTGACATTGGACTTGAGCACTGCTCGTTCTCTCCTTCTCTCTCTCTCTGATCGTATTATTACGCTGTTTTGGCTTCCGTACATTGGGCTGTGTATATATCTTAGCGACACAAACGTCGAGCGGAAACACGTGTCACTCTCGTGCTTGCTTCTCGTTTCTACGCACCGACGTGAAGGGAGAGAGGAACTAGTCAAGTATAGTCAACAGTCAAGTAAACAACGACAACGACATATACACGGAAGCTTACCTTCGCTGTGGATATATTCGCCTGACTAATTAGATTTCGCATTGCGTCGGTCGTTTCTACTGTACATATATATGTATATATATAATATACACACGTACATATACACATAGATAACCGTATACACATCTGTGAACTCGCTCGCTCGCTCGTCTAGACGAAATGGATAATCTCGCGATCATTTAAACGGCCACGTGTTGCACGCGTGTATGCAGTGCGTCCTAGTCACACTTAAGAAACTAGCATATTGCACGTGCATGGCCTTTTCCATAGATCCGCACGCGGGAAAACGACAGCACGCAGGAGACCTCCCTCATCGTACATACGACACACCTCGGAACAATGCGTCATTGTTTTCAACTTATACGCGGCGAAGCGAACCGCGCGCAGTGAATTTACACTCTGACGTATGGTCTGACATACGTCTGCGTGTACGTCGGCACGTCGCATACGTATAGATATATACGTATACATAGAAAGAGGTGGATTAATGCGAGAGTTGTAAAGTTTGTGCCACCTGCGAACGCGCGTGTGCAGTATATGCGCGAGAACGCAACTACGACGGAAATAGCGTTGGATGGTATACGCGTGCGCGCGTGACTACTATATGCGAAGTGCATGTCTGTAGGTATAGGTATATAATATATGTTGGAAGACCTCAATGGGAGAGTTTATGTACGTTAACTGGAATGAATCTTTTTAATGAACGCGGTTATGATTAAAGTCGGAGCGTGTATTGTTAGCGGTGTTTCCCGAGGAAAGTGATGAAATCGTTCGTATGTAATGTTAAGCGACAGGTGTGTGTGTATAGAAGTACGAGAATATAGTATGTATATATGGGACTTATCGCATTGCTTATCTTGGGTTATCGTGAATCACGATGTTACGTAATCGTGTGGTAATGTGACGTATGATAAATGAGAATAATTTATGTAATATTATTTCTTACATTATAAATGAAGTATATTATTTATTTAGTGTATTAAATGATGATATGATTGATTGGACGATCGACCTTCGTACGAAGGGCGGACACGATTGATGCGGCTAACGTTTAATTACATTTCAAAGAGAAATCTTAATACTGATGAGCCATCAGTTATAATAAATTGCGTGGAAGTAGATGCTGCTGATCAAAGGGTTGCTGCTGACGAGGCTTGTCAATATTTACTTCAAAGTTTCAACGATAGAAGTTGGTAATAATAAAGCATTTGTAGAAATCGATGAAAGTGTATATACTTTTACCTCATTTTTTTTTATTTTTACTACGACGTATAATTTTTTAACAAGTTCAAACGAGTGACATTCAGAGGAAAAAAGTATGACAAGGTTCGTTAAAATTTTCTACACAGGTTTTATTTTAGAACAATACTAATTGATGTTTTTGTAATTGAATCATTTATTATCTTTTATAAAGCCAACGGTCTGCGATAATTTCTAGAAATAGTATCATTTAGTAAAAATATAAAGCTTACATAATTCAGGAAATGGAAGAGATGCTCAATAGAGCGTGAACATTTCTTATGTAACATTACAGCACTGCTAAAGATTTTACATTCATTGAGGAGAACTTTCTTTAAAGATGAATTTTTCTTTTATTATGTAATAGTTATGTAAAGACCGTAAAAATCGATGCCACCGAAAATGGTCAGAAATAATGCTAAAATCATCAAATAAGCGAATATCTCTTTTAATGCGCTTTGACACATTTCAAATGATTTCAATAAATACTGCATATTTGTGTCAAGAAATTAAAATCAACGCGGGGGCATCGGCATTAAAATTGATTTTAATGGCTAATTTGATGTAAAAGGATATTTAATGCTTTTAATTAACGCCCCTTAATAAACTTTAATTAATAACAATAATTGTATTTCACGACCTTGTTCTTCTTTTATTCAATTTTCTCACGTTTATAGAGATGCCCGATAAAGGCAATTACTTATTATTTTATTACAGCGTATAATCAAAGTGAAATGTATAAGGATTTAATACATTTTTACAGTCCATAACCATTCCATTAGCGTTCCTCTACTCTCAAAATACAGGTGCCCTTCAATTAACAAATTTTATCAAATTAAAAAAAAGGTGTTCAAGAGAGAGACAGAGATGAAGTGAGCGAGTGGAAGGGGGTAACAAAATACCCCATTATTATATATCCCTACGCTCGCTAAAAAAAAGTGGCAATTTAAACTGTAGCACGCGGGCCGTTTAATTAGAGCCTTGAAAAACGAATTCGAAACCTCGTATATATACGCCAGCAGCAACGGGGCTAACGAACTCGGCCGCGTGCCCGTACCTACGTATATATATCTACACAGTACCTACATATAAGAGCCTACTTTTTCAGCGTCCAAAACGATAATTGCTCCTACGTATATATATACACGATACACCTACCCCGAGTCTCCGATAGGCACGAAGAATTGCAAACTCGGGAGAGAGAAAGGAAAAGAAAGGGGAATAAAAAAAAGGTCGAGACTTGGGTGTATGCTCGCAGGCATCAGTGCCCCCCCTTAATAATCCCGGCGACTTTGAAAAAGAGCTTTGCTCGGAGAGGCTTATGTACTCTTTCTCTCTCTCTCGTCCTATCGCGCGCGAGACACCCGGGAACACTCGTTGCCAGTGAACGCGCGCGCGCGCATGTATATTCACCCTTGACTGATTAGATTTGAGCACGTGTGTCATCGATCGGGTTCTCACTTCGCGCGCGCGCGCGGCGGTCTACGCGCTGTGGCACCGAGAGAGAGAGAGAGAGAATGGAGGGGTTGCAGTGTGCGAAACGCAATCGCGATTCCATTATACTCTACCCGTATATATATGTATACGTATACCAGTGGACCTGTCTACTTCCCATTAGCGCCTCGTTATTTTCACGCTCGCTAGGTATATACAGAGGACACGTACGTACGACTGAATGAGAGAGAGAGAGAGAGTGGGAAATTAAACAAAATCGGCAATCGTCAGCTCATCGCGGTATATCGTCAGTTAGTCTCGTTATCGAAGGGGTCGCACGTGTTCTCGATGTAACTCACTCTTCTCATACCCTATACGAGCGACGATTTCCTTTTCTATTTGACCGAGGGATTACGCGAGTATGGAGCTGCGTAGTTTTCCCCGCGATAAGGTTATGATACATGCACGCGTCGTGGGAAAATTTATCTTATCTGGTTTACAGGGGGGGTAATGGATTTTCACATACGTGTTTGTATATGTATACGAGGTTTCGGACGGAGTTGAATTACTTTTATATATATATATATTTATGTGGAGAGAGTTAAGTTGGAGGATATATGCAACGTATATATACTTCTTGAAATATATTTTTACTTTTAACGAAATGCAAGCACTTGACGATACTTTTCGGGGCAGTGAGAGGAACGGGAGCGCGTGCGCATCAGCGTTATATATATATGTATATACTAAAAGGGTTCCTCGTGCTCCGTCAAAGCGCCCATCGCTTGCGCGCGTTCGCTTTTAGTCTAATGAGAGCGTGCGCCTGCGCTTTTATTTTATTTTCGTAAATATATAAGTGAGACGGAATTTGCGATAAAGCGAATTTTTTAGCTTTCGAAGTGTGAAAATGTGACGTTTTGATTATCGCGGATAAATATTGGATGAGGTGAGATGGTATTTAATTTTTCTGACGTGGAATGTTTTTTGAACAAATTTAACATGTACAATGTTTGTATAGTGTCTTGACTTTGAATGTCATTTTCTTAATGTTATTGTACGCTATCATCGTAAAGGGTATGACCTGGGTTAATTAATTTAATACGTTTAGGAGTAAGTACATATGAATATAATATGTAATTTGTGAAAGTTGTTTGCTATATTATGAAATTTCAACTTTATTAATCTAATTTATTATACTCTGACAAGGAGAGTATCTCAGATCTGGATCATGGATTTTTCTCAAACTTTGAGATATGATTTTACATATCGAAATATGAAGGAAGCTACAATATTAAATCCTAACGCTACATTAAACTGAAGTTATCGACATTTTCAGCTGTATTTTAAGGAAATACTGAAAAAAGTGCTATGTCTCTTATATTAACTTTAAAACTGTTTACAATTATAGTCTCACATATAATTGTAAACAAATACAATAAAACTAGAGAGTGCCAGCTTTCTATTGCTTTTTTTAGAATAAAAAAATATCAACTCATTTTAAAGTTACGGTAATTCAAAGTTAAGCAACTAAAAATCACTTATAAATCGATGAAACCTAGAGCTTCAATTTCATGTCTATCTGATACATATTTTGTTGCTTAACTTTGAACTACCGTAACTTTAGAATGAATTGATATTTTTTAATTCTAAAAAAAAGCAATAGAAAACTCGCACTCTGTAGTATTATTGTATTTGTTTACAATTATATGTGAGACTTATCTAGACTAGATAGTTAATATAAAGGACGTAACACTTTTTTCAGTATTTCCTTAAAATACAGCTGAAAATGTCGATAACTTCAGTTTAATGAAACATTAGTATCTAATATTATGGCTTCCTTCATATTTCGGTATCTACAATCATATCTCAAAGTATGATAAAATTCCGTCATCCGGATCTGAGATACTCTCCTTGTGAGACTTCTCTAAAAATATTACTATAAAATATTCACTGCTAGGTTACATCATTATAAATTAGGCCCTATAACGTGATCCTGTTAGCTTTGTAAAACGTGGGATGCTTGCATAATCCTAGCCGCAAAGCAAGATGTCAACTTCCAACTTGACGCCGGAAAACCTGCGCCCGCAAAACCCTGACACTACGTTGCCTCTCTCTCTCTCTCTCTCTCTCTCTCTCTCTCTCTCTCTTTCTATATATTAACCGACCTAAAATTACACTACGCTTGCGCGGTCGCAGAAACTACAGCGAGCACATTAAGGCGAATAAGACCGCGAACGAACGTGTGTATATATATAAAATATATGTTATACTGAACAATCCACTTTCTCGAAATTTTAATTAACAATTACATGCTCTCCGGTCGCGAGAATAACGTTCCTCTACCGTCGCTATATACCGAAAGTAGAACAGAAAAGCGACGCAGGGTTTCAGTTCGAATTTGTCTGCCTACCTACGTTCACGCGTATATATCGTATATAGAGAAAAAGCATAGTATAGCACTCGAATTGATTATTATTATACGCCTGTGGCGAAAGTCATACGGGCGCACGCAAAAACCAACGCGTGTGTAACGAAGCACGTGCGCGACAAGTACATGTATACACATATATACGTGTACCTATATACATAGTATTATATTTGCAGCACACCCCTCGGTGTAAAAAAAAAGAAAGAGAGCGAGAGAGAGAATCAGCGTTCGGTTCGCGTAACGCGATAACGAAGCTCACGTGTTCGCGCGCCTATACGCACACGCGCTAACTATATATACGAGGAAGCCCTCGTCGCCGCAAACCGACGGTCCCCTTACGGTCCTTCTGTACACACACTGTCTTTCTCTCTCGTGCTGAACGCCCGAACCCTAGAATTCGTACATGTGCCTGCATAATATTCCGATTTGCCGTTTCTCGTATCGCAAGAGAGCGTCATTTTTAGCTCTCCCCATATCTGTGTACTTAGATTACACGCTGCGGAAATCGCGTAAGCGAGGAAATGCGAGAGCGAGAGAGAGAGAAGAGCCTTCTGTTGGGTGAACGAAGGAGAACCGTAATCAGGAGATGTGAATCGTTTATCTAAATGGCGGGGACTAATGCTTCGGGGGAAAAAAATTATCGAGAGAGAATGGTAAAGAGAGTCTGGTAGTGAGAGAAAGTGGTGATTGCAGTGGACGTTGAGTGGTTTTAAGTGAATGATTGTTGTTGATATATTTCAAAATAGTGGAGGAGTTGGAAGGAAAAGTGACATTAGAGTGAGTATTGTGTAGTTAATGAACTGCAAGTAGAGGAGGGAGTTGAAGATATAACGTATATGGATAGGTAATAAAAGAGTGATTAAGTAAATTATGTTTGTATACTGTATGAATAATATAGTTAAAGTAAAATCGTGCGTTAAAATTTCATGAATATAATAATTTTTTATGTAACATTTTTCATCACACGAATCAATACAGACTGTGATAGAAATAATAAAAATAAAAACTTTCTTCTCCATGCGCAATGTAAACACCATCGTTTGTAATAAATGACATACTCGCTTAACGTCGCCGTCACCATTCAGAAGAAAAATCGAAAGAAAACACTTTTGTTCATCCGATCATCCGTAAAAGAAACGAAACTGCGTATCCCGTCGATATTTATATTTATTATATTTACTCGAGGCTAAAGCGAATTTAATGAAGCGTCGAACATGTGTCGAGGGACGGAGCACCGATTTCTCACGTCGATATCTACTTTTTGCTTATTCGCATCAAGGGATTCCCGCCCCAGCTCTTATACACACACAACTATATCCAGCGTAATGCAACTCTGGCTTTTTCGGCCAAATGGAAGAGCTAGAATTACGTTTTGACACTATATATACGCGGAAAATCGAAAAAGTCGAGGGGCGGTGCGATGTTATCTCTCTTCTTCTTCATGACCCGTCGCGTTGCCACAGCCCACGTATATAGTATATACTCTTTTTGTGAACCCCCCTCTATATACATATATATAGTTTACTGTGAGCACGCGCGTGCGCAAGAGAGATAGAGACTTTTTCCCCGCAAGATATATATACGTTGTACGTATAGAAAATTATCGTCCCGGGGTTGTGTGCACGTGCGAGATCTGATATAGCCGCGAGGCGCGAGAGCCAGAGAGAGAGAGAAGTTTTCAAAAGGGTATAAATCACGCGAACTTTCTTCGCTCTATATGAATATAACGTTGTGGTGGTTACTGCTACTGGTGGTCTGTATTTTCGCACTTGCGGATGCCTGTGAAGTTCAGTTACAGCGGGTGGGCGACATTATCGTTTAATTAAATAAAATGTATAATTTCGCGTGAGAAAAGGAAAGAACGAGAGGACGAGAGTTTTCGGGAAATTTATTAGAATGAAAATTTAATCTAGCGTAGCTGATATAATGGGACCATCAGTTTCTTTCGAGTTGGCTCTCTCGGTGCGCGCGTTACCTATATCCGTTCGAGCGCGCTCCGAGGAACTTTTCGTGCGTCATAGGCGTAAATTTAATAAGGCGAAGATTTAGCGAGCGAATAGAACGAGCGTATAGAAATCATTTCTTTTGTGAAAAACACGGGATTTAAGTGTTTTCTGAAGAAATCTCGGAAAGTAACGTGTCGGAATCGTTTTATACGACATAAAATAGCACGTATATATAGCTAAAGTACTATTTCATTGTATGTAAGAACTGAAAAAAAAAAGAAAAACGAACCACGAGGCAATTAGTTTTTTTCATTAAGCCAAATGAAAGACGACTGCTCGCGTCTTATTTGAAAGTATAAAACTCCGAAAGGGAAAAAAGCGTATAGATCTCACATAATGTACGTTTAATGCGTCGTTTAATTTTAATCTCTTGCACCCGCGGCGAACCGAATCCATCCCGAAATTGCGTATCTCGCTCGCGTATACCCAACCTAAATTAAACATAGACTTTCCCCATACCGTATAGCTTGAAAATTTCCACACTATAAAAACAATCCTAGATATAGCCTAGCGCACAAAGCCACGGTTGAATTCATTTAACGAAATCGCCCTGTAGCTATATATAAGGAATACGTATAGCAATGCGGCCGTACGTCGGCTTTGGTTAGGGTTGCTTGCGCCACAGCACCCATCAGGCATTGCCCCAAAGGGGGGGAAACCGGTCACGTGCGAGGGGGGGGGGGAGGATGCCTCTCCTAAGCTTGTAGAAATATGCGCCGGCGCTCTAGCTGTGGACTTTAATTGGAGAGCCCCAAGGGTTGGGGGAAAGCGGCACGAGGCGCGCAGACGGGGTGAGAGCTGAATTATGGATGGGTATGGATATATATGGATATAAACGGGGCCGAGAGTGAGAGAGGCAAGAGTTTCTCTCTCGGTGGATTGCAATATTGAGATTGAACTCTGAAATATTTAGAAAAATCGCGTACAGCTGCGTACTCGCTCTTTCTCTCTCTCTGCGCTTGGAATCCCTTGAGTGTTTTTTGTTTATGCTTCGAGACATCGCGTTGACGCTGATGTTTCTAATTTTTAGGGCGGGAAAAGAGTATTGGATTTTAGATTGAAATATTTGAATTTTTTTTCGTATATTATCTATATATATGTAGGTATATGTAGGTGTAGGTTGATTTTCCCGCGAGGCAGAATTAATTTGGGGCAAGGAGGGTTGCACATTATCGGCAAATTACAAGTTCCATCTCATTTGCATATCATTTTGCGCAGCTATCGATTCCATGTGCCCGCGCGCGCGTCGCGACGCACGGCCACCGCAGATATAACGGTAATGATAATCTTTGCCGGGCTTCATTATGCGGATCGCGCGCAACGCAGTAGTACAGTGTATTATATA